>OZ029923.1:5855228-6030228 GCA_964023275.1 Norana najaformis | reverse complement strand
ATACATATATATATATATACACACATGCATACATACATACATAAATACATACGTATATATATACATACATACATGCATACATACATACATATAATGCATGCATGCATACGTAAACACATACATTCATCAGATGTAACGTATTGCTGATATTGAAACTTAAACTCCCCGCGGGCGACTATAAATATAGCAGCAATACAAAGCCTATCTTTTGCTACAGAGACCGTGTATATGCATAGGAAAATCGCGCTTTCCCTTTATTTTGCACCGGGTTAAGTGGGGTAATCCCTCGCCTGTTCTGACAGGAAGACTGGACCTTTTTCTCACAACAGATCGACGAACGGATTGATGCGACGAAGCCAACTGTATGATCAATGCAGACGTAAAACTTCATCCGCTGCGTTCGGCGGCTCTTCTTCCGTCTTCTTACAAAACAGGTGTCAGTCTATGGATGCGGTAGAGTTGTCTGATCAGCCGTCTCTGAAGGCGTCAAACGACGTGGATGACTAGCAGTCCTGCTCCAGAGATATCCACAAGAGAGACAGAAGGAAGAAACCACAGATACACTGGACCATTAACGGCAATACTATTCGTAAGACGTCAGCGATTTCTAAGGTAGGTTGTCGCTCGGTCTGAACAGCCTGATTTCTTGACCCATTGCGTAATGAGACTAGGGGCGTAGTAATGTATTACTAAAGTGATATAGCGCAAAACTCCGGTGTGTATTTATGCCTTTTAGATTAGATTAGATCAGATAAATTCACAATACATTCGCCGATCCGGAAACCGCGCAAAACAGTAATTGCCCAAAAATTATGCTCACATTGCCCGATCTCTACTGAGATCATCATCGTCGTCGTCATCATCATCATTCATCATCATTATAATAATAATAATAATAACATAAAATAATCACAATAATCATCATCATCGCCGTCGTCATCATTATTATCACTATCACCATCATCCTCGTCGTCATCACCAACATCATCGTCGTCGTCGTCATTATCATTACAGCCACCACCACAACCAGCACCCGGAGCGTATATTTCGGATCGCCGTGTGGTGGTCCCGTGCAAGGACGGATCCATAACAGGGCAATCCGACCAATGTGCTCAGTTTAAGTTGGCGGCGGGGCAAGGCATTGAGTTGCCCCCAAACCAGCTTCAGTGAGAGTTGCCCTCAGAATTTATCACAGTGAAACGGCCACGCTACAGACTAAGAAAGGAAATAAAATAGAAAAACTGAAAAACTAGACACGATAAAAACAAGATAATTTATAGTACTAAGAAAGGAAATGAAGTAGAAAAACTGGAAATCTAAAGTTCGTAAAACCGCGTGAAAGAGAAAAGCGACAAAAAATTCAGAATTCAAGCGCAAGCAGAGAGAGAAATGAGTTAGGAAAATTACACAAAAGATCCCGAGAAACAGACGGCAAAACGGCTGAAAATTAAAGGCGGATGACTAAAAGGTTCTCGGAATTTGTTGTCACTTCAAGATTTTAAAAACGGTCTCAAAAGTCTTGATGACCAAAAATGGTCCGCAGAAATCTTCAAGACCTTAGAGTACATAGTATTGAGTCCTCAGAAGCTGTAGTGACTACAAGGAGATAAACTTCAATGAATCAATTGGGTGAGATCCTTCAATACCGCTGCCCCTTGAATGGGAGCCACGCCATTTAAGGTCCCCGTGTACGGACCGTGCTAGTCCGAAATTAAAATCTCTTAAATGAACTACTATCGGTGTGCGAACCAGCAACCTCACGCACAGGGGCAAACGTTTTAACCAGTGTAGCTAACCAGGTCAGCGAATGGAGCTGAGTTAAACAGGGAGAAAACAGAGTAGAAACTATAATATTCACTATATTATCAGTCATGATTTAATATTATACTACAAAATTCATTTGCACCTTTATTTCTTGGTTGTACAAAAATTCGGCTGCGATACAGAACCTGTTGCCAGCATGGCTTTCGTCGATACTAAATCGACGTTCTCTTATGATAATACCACATCATTGATGACACTTCCCAAAGCCAGTCTTGTGACCAGTGGCGCCACCTCGTCAACTCGGCTGTTGGCGGACAATGTAAAGATCGTATACAACATCATCAGCGTCGTTGGAATCGTCGACAACCTCCTCTGCATCATCGTACTGCTCCGTCACGCTCCACTGCAGCGGAAGCCAACTAACTTCTTCCTCATCAACCAGAGCGTCATCGATCTCCTCGTCAGCATTCTACTCGTACTCGTCGTACAAGTGAACCCTTCCAATGTTAACGGTCCTCTTCATGTCATTCTCTGCTACCTGTGGTCATCGCGGGCCATCTTCCTCGGTCTGTTCACGGCATCGCTGTTCAACATCACTGCCCTGACTGTCGAGCGCTACTTCAAGACCGTTCACCCAGTCCAGCATCGCATCTGGATGACGAAGAAGAGGCTCTTGTGGATCGTCGTTGGGGTCTCTGTGACCGGGGTCCTTCTCAAGATGCCCTACGCCCTCGGAGGGACCTTGATCAACCAAGATGGACGGTGCGTCGTTCAGACGTATCCGACGGAAACGATTGCTGTCGTCGTGGGAATGTATAACTTCATGGTCGAGTACTTCCTTCCGCTTATGATCATCGCCTTCTGCTACATCCAGATGGCGCGCTCCCTCCGCAAGAGCATCCCGCCAGTCACAGCAGCAGCATCCTCTGCTCGCAAAATGGTGATGGGTAGAGCCAGGCGCAACATCCTCAAGACCTTGTTGATCGTAGTTCTGATCTTCGTCGCCTGCACGACCTTCAAGCAGATTCTCATTCTGGCTAAGGTCATCGGTCACGTTCCGCTTGACTACCTTGGACTCACCTTCAACGTGTCGCAGGCGATGTCGTTCATGGTCTGCTGCACAAATCCCTTCGTCTACGCCGTTCACTACGAAGAATTCAAGGTGGGAATGCGAGCGCTGTTCGCACGACGATCGAATGCTATTCGACCCGAAACCAGGCAGATGACCTGCGTTCCAGAAGGTTCCCGGACGAAAGCACGCACTGATTGCTCAGACATGTGAAGATGTAACAGTGTCCAGTTCGCCACGATCGTTGGGCCAATAGTTGACCAGCATTATGCCGCGGGTGGCCACGCAGAAGCTCAAGTGCACTAATCACGTTTTCAAGCCGACTTTGTACAGCTCCGGGTTTACTTACCACTACCGAATCGGATGATATTATGCCTGATGATAGTTCCTGATATGAATATTCGAACGCGCTTATATATAGGAATATTGTCATATAGCTATATATGTCCAAAATATTATGCTGTTTGAGGAAAGGCATGCCAATTTCACACAAATTCATAATTTTACAAATTCACATCAGTAAACTTAGTTGATTATAACTTAATTTTAGTATAAATTATAAATTTACAGTAACTTTGCAGTTTTGTTACAAAAGCCTTGCCAGCAAGTGCATGATGGGCCCTAAATACAAAGGCCCCACATTTGGGCCCCAACAGGTTTGCCCATGCCTGTGACAGCATATAAAATGAATTCACAACATTATGAAAACTATTGTAATTTATTATTATAAACTTTGCTGTAGAGATTTAATTCTTTCTATTCATTTTCGCAATTCCAATTGTATAGTTTTATTATAACCAAATAAGCCTTATTGTCTTCATTTTCCACCATTAGCCAAAACTTATTGCATTACTTGTTAAAATATTTGTGCACATAAATTTCTTTAAAAAAAATATTCTCAACACAAACTTGCAGTTCTTTCCATGCATTTCTGCCGTACAAGACTGTTTTCTGCCACCCATGACGTCACTGGCTCAATGGTGTACCTAGTTCTATTACATCTATGGTTGCGTGTGACCTCGGGTTAGTGATCAACACTCCCGGATTCAAAATGGGGGATGTCGATGTGCATGCATAAAATCGTGAACTTTAAAAAATCGTAGAAAATCGCCGGATAGTTTGCAGAAGACGGGAATAGGCGCGTTCGAATAAACATGCCGCGAACTATCATCAGGTGTAATATCATCCGAATCGGCAGTGGTAAGTAAATCTGGAGTCGAACCAAATGCCTTTCACTGCATTTGTTTTTGAGCTCCATCTGTTATCAGAACGGTGTGTTTCATGTAATATTAATAAAATCCTTCAGCACTTTCCAATCGTTGAGTGGAACAAGATAAATATTCAAAAAGACGTCGTCTTGCTGAGTTTCCTCTAAGGCCGGCCCTACACACCTACACACACACACGCACACACACCTACATACACACACACAGACCTACACACACACACACCTACACACACGTGTGCATTTGTATCATTGTAACAGGAGGCTCCATTAGGCGAGACTTAACGTCCTTTCAGATGGCCAACATCTGGAATTTCATGTTCCTAGTGGCAAAATCACTGCTTTGGAGTCTGACTAACCCAATCCCAAGTCTACATGAAAATTAAAACACATATTCAGAAAATTCAATTAATTTGTTTGCACAGTATACATAACATGATTTGTACCCACACAAACAAACTGAATCGATCATAATACAGTTAAAACAGTCTGTTTTTAACTTCATCTCATTTGCAATGATAAAATCACAGCGACTTCTAATCATTTCAAAGGGAATTCTTCACATACAACTAATTCATCACAAAACAATCAAAAAATATAATGAAAACACATTCAAAATCGACTAACAAGAATCAAAAATCTTAGGAAAAACTTTGTAACGACAGTTTCCATTAGTTCACATACCGACAGGAATTTTGAAATGACCCTCAACTGATGTTTTGTGCATAGAGATAACGGCCTCTGATCAGTTTACCTTGAACAGGCGCTATACAAATTTCAAATTACGATTACAACGGCGCTATAGAAATTTCAAGATTAGATGACACGTGTGTGGTGTGTGATTGCCTTACCGTACGAAGATTACACTGAGTCGTACATCTGACTAAGCATATATCATTAGCGCTAAGCAATTGTGCAGACTTGCTCACGGTTCCTACACAGTGACCCCATACTCTCTGTATTACCTGACATCAAAGTCTCCGTAATACAAGTATGTGATGTACGTTTGCTCACTAAAAGTTGAAGTGGTTCACGTGAAATGCTATGTTTCATTAGCAATTAATTTACCTTTTGTATTATCAAAGTCTTTTAAATTATTTCTAAAAATTTTTCTCTGTTGTGTATCACTAGAAAATATAGCCAGGCAAGCAAGGCTGTAATAAAAGGGATATCGCCAATCAACCCTCTGCAAACCGCGTTTGTGTTGCCTTACTTGTACAACAGTAACAACAAAAACAACAACAACAAGTACCTCGGGCAATTTTACTTTAAAAAATTATAACAATAATAATAATAAAGAGACTGAAAAGGCACTTCACAGTTTTTGTGATCTTTCTAGCTCTAATTTCAAAGAAAGTTTTAAATTTTAAAACACAAAAATCTATTAAAATAGCAGTCACATAAAGCCACACTTCAACCCTGTTTCAAGTTTGGAATTTCTTCCTTCCAAATAATTCTAACAGTAACCAAATAGCAAAAATAAAACTGTGCCGAATTATAAAATTTATCACAAGCCAGGATTTTTGTATCTTGTATATTCAATGACTCTAGAAGAACAAACTGTCTTTAAAATGTTTCCACACTTTCGCTTTCCACAATACTTTGCCAGATACTGATGACTCATAGCCGTTAACGACGTACTTACCCCCCCCGACTGACCTTTGGCCTAGGGTGCTTAACACCTTGAAGTGAACATTAATTAACATAATTAGTGTAACATAACATAACATAACATAAAAGAAGCCATAAATACAAGTTTATTGGTCAGCTACCCACATCACTGGGTTCAGCTTCATTCCAGGTTCGCTTGGCATTTCATTCAAATGCGCTCACTAGTATGAGCTCTTAATTTAATTTAATCAATTAATTAATTAATTTCGGAGAACGAAGGGTATTTTATCAAAACAAAGGGGCACTCTTCTTGACACTGACACTTCTAGTCATGTTTTCCAAGCAACAGAACAAATTTCATTGCAAATAATAACACAAATGAGAGCTAGTTAAAAGAACAACGATACATTACGAAAATCTGTAAAAGAGTACATCTCAATGAAGTGAAGGACAGAACTCAGAAGCACAAGTTTCAGGTAGAATTCAGTTTCTTAGTAGAATAGCATTTAAAATGAAGTAAAAATAACAAATGAGCTACAAATAATGAAAAATAAACCAAAAAAATTAGTCTGAACCGTGATCAGAACTTGTCGTATCTATTACAACAAGTTACTCAACAACAAAAAGTCATTTGCTCTGTCAAACAGATAACTATTTACAAATTCATCTCAACAGAAACGATGAAAATCTCCTTAAAATCTATCATCATAATTAATAATTTATTTTTACTCAAGGTTGAACAAAGTCCTTAAGTGTTAGACGTTATTGTTAATATGATCCTTTATCATTACTGGCATTGTATTTTCAACCTAAAATTATGCATACTAAAATATCAATAAGGTTATACAAAACATGTGTATCAATACATAAGTCATATTAATAAAAGTGGTCTTACTGTTGCATTAGAATAGCTAAACTCAGTCAATATAAAAACATTAATTAATTATTCTAGAAGCCTAAATTTTTTATTCTGGAAATTTGCCTTAATTTAAAAATAATAACACGATCAATAACATCAGTAAAACAATGAAAATCACCTTAAACAAACAATAAAACATTAACGTCAAACATTAACCATTTCACAAAATAACTTCAAGTTAAGCAACAATATTTGGTTAAACACAGCTCCAAATACAAAAGTAAAATTTGGAGTTCTAAGACACACAATACATAACAAGAGAAAGGATAGACAAAGTCACCAACAAGATAACCTACCAAAAAATTAAGACAACATACATACAATTATTACTCATATTTCCTAAATTTTTCAACAAATATATTATATTTGGAAATCACAATTAACAATTAATAACTAATGGTAATGCTACTTGTCAAAAAATTAAACAGTTCATGGTCATCGTCAAAATAGTAAACAGTTAATGGGTTATCGTCAAAATGTTAAACATATTAATATTAATGGTTATCCTAATTCAGTAAGAGTCTCTCAACAAGGTCTCCATCGGCTCAAAGTCGGCTTATTCTTGACTTCTGGTTTCCCTACCCTAGTAGATTTCGACCAGGTCTTTCCAACATACTATAATTTTTTTACCACAATTTCACTTGAAAAGACAATCGAATGATGCCTTGTGCATCATGAAACCAGGGCCACAGAATTCAGATGATTAGATTAGAACTGATGTCAACTACTTTCGGTCCTGATCACAGGTGATTTACATCATGATTATGCAAGTACTTTTCATAAACTGGTCATAAATGCAACGCCACACGGCAGTGTCTACATCATACGCTTGACATCTCTGTGCGACCAAGTTCACCGTCTGATTGCTCCGATTCCTCGCTGTCGGTGGCCAGCAGGCCCCTCTTGTCAGAAAGGCTTCCCATTCTGTGGTCTTTTTTCCGCGGCCGGTCCAATTTTTTCCAGATTCGCTTGGCAAAGGCATTTGAATTCAGCTGTGGGGAGCTGTGCGCTGATGAATCGTCAAGTCCACAATAGACGTGGATTGGAATGTGTCGATTGGCTTCTTGTCGGTAATCCTCAAAATACGCTGGGGTCATTAGGTCCTGACGTTCTGCTTTCTTCCACCTGAAAGATTATCAGTTGCTAAAAATATTAAATAATCCCAAAAAATATTCAATAATCCAACAAAATATTCAATAATCCAAGAAAATATTCAGTAATCCAACAAAATATTCAATAATCCAACAAAATATTCAATAATCCAATAAAATATTAAATAATCCAACAAAATATTAAATAATCCAACAAAATATTAAATAATCAAAGTAAATAATCCAATAAAATATTCAATAATCCAACAAAATATTCAATAATCCAACAAAATATTAAATAATCCAATAAAATATTAAATAATCCAACAAAATATTAAATAATAAAAGTAAATAATCCAATAAAATATTCAATAATCCAACAAAATATTCAATAATCCAACAAAATATTCAATAATCCAATAAAATATTCAATAATCCAACAAAATATTCAATAATCCAACAAAACATTAAATAATCCAGCGCCGTAATGCAGTTGCTTTCAGTGGTACCTTTTCACTGCTGGATATTGAAGAGTCACAGCTGACCTAGATACATAATCTCTTCTCTGGACTGATTTTACATGGCTCTCTGGGCACGAACCGCATACACTAGAAGAAGACATGGCCCTTGAATGCATAACACCTTAGAGTAAAAACTACTGAGTAAATTTTAACAGTTATAAATCAGGTCACAACAAAACGTTCAACCCGCTCATTAAAAGTGGTTGCATTAAGCAGAACTGCTTACCTTTTAAGAAGCAGAGACAGACAGACAACGGATACAGAGGACAACGCCATTGCAAGAGAAGCCATCCACGGCTGAAGATGCATCCCAAATGGCATGAACAACCCTACAAACACAACCTCAACATAAACACTTAAGTGCATATATATGCATGTATGTACATATGTATCTATTCAACACAACTGTAATTTGATAATGCACTCCTTGCAAAGTCCAGAAGACAAAGCCGTTTGTCTCTTCCTGACATCCCTGACTATCGGTCTGAATTCTCCAGAAGTGGATTCAGCAATTCTGCACCAGTCATCTGGAACAGTGTCCTTGTTTACATTACTCACAACAAGATCTCATTAGACATTTTCGTAAAGCAGCTTAAGACCTATTTGTACCGTCTTGCTTTTGTTGTCTGACCAAAGTGACTCATCCATGCCTACGATTCCTCGCTCAACAGATGGACATATGGCATGTTAACAAATGTCTTACTTACTTACTAAGTGCAAGTGACGCTGGTGAACAGGAAATATTAAACACTATAAACAGACTGGAAGAGGTAAGTGTTCCATGCAGAGCAAATGACAGTCTCAGCAGAAGAGCCAAAGACCCAGCTGTTCAACCTCGTGCAAGACTCCAGTTAGAGGAAGCAGTGTGCAGTGAGAGAGAGACCAAACGAAGTTGCAGAAGCCAAGTCTTTGTCAGAATAATGCTGCAGGCATCGAGATGTATGTTAAAAGTGGTGCTAGAAAGATCACAAAAACTTTGAAGTGCCTTTTCTATCTGCTTTATTATTATTATTAATATTATTATTATTATTATGCATGCATGCATGATGTCACTTAACATAGTGCCTTTTAGGTAGCTGTCAAAAAGCTGCATATTGTGACTACATATTAAGCTTTAGTTTTAAACTAAAAAAGGCATTTCACAAGATATTTGAGAAGGTTCTCTGGTCATCAGATTCTTAGTAACACACTTACAGAAATGTCTGGATGAACACACAGATCATATTACAAAACAGTTTTCCTAATCCAGCAACCAAAAGTTCACAAATAAACATCTAATTATTGTGACCTGCAGCTAGGGGAATCCCCAAAAGATTGTAGATGGTAGCGGCTACGAAGTTAACATGGATGCGTTGGACGGTTTTCTTCGACAGAGTCATTGCGGCAACAACATCCAGAAGATCGTTCTAGAAACAGAAAAAATCCACAGCATTTAAAACTCGGTCAAAAACGATGATCGAGCACGTCAGTTCAGACATGGCTCAAAGCAAGACAAAAGTTCTGTAGGTGATAAGAAAATAATGTCACGATACTACAGCTGAAAATGCGTGAGGGTGGCAGGAAGGGAGGAAGGAAGGAAGGAAGAAAGAGGAAAGGGAAGGAGAGGAGAGAATAGAGAGAAAGGCAGGGAGGCAGAGAGAGATGAGGAGCGATGCAGGCAGAAAGGGAGGCAGTGAGGGAAGGCAAGCACAGGAAAAAGAGAGAAGTAACCAAAAACAAAGGGAAGCAGAAGAAAGGCAGGGAGGGTGGTAGAAGACAGAAAGGCAGGGAGAGAGGAAGCCAAGAAAAGAGGCAGGACAGAGTGGAGTCAGGGAAGCAAGGAGGGACACTGATGGGGGGAAGCAAATGGGAAGCAATGGGGTATCAATTAATTTTTAGACATTTTGCAGAGGCTAGTTAGACAATGCATTAACTAGACAAAGTAAATAAGTAGTTCCAGTGTTTATCGACATCTCATGGCGTCAAAGGCCACTGACGTCGCCCTCCCCCTTTATCCAGGCTTGGGACTGGCACTACCCGACGAAAGGCAGTGGCGGAGTTTACAAAGTAAATAACTTGTTCAGAGGGCCTTGAAAAGGGACTGGAAAATACCCGGATAAGAACGACGTCTGCAGCCTCCACTGCCACATCCGTCCCCGTCCCAATCGCAATTCCGATGTCCGCTTGGGCCAAAGCAGGCGAATCGTTGACCCCATCCCCGACCATCGCTACTCGCCTCCCGTTATGTTGAAGCTGCTTAACCTTGGCCACTTTATGCGAAGGCAGAACCTCGGCAAACACGGTTGTTATTCCAATCTACATAAGAAACACGATACAATGGCAAACAATTAACAATTGATTATTTACAAATTGTTTATTTACAAATTTACAATTTATTCACAATTTACAATTCTGTACATGGACAGAATTTTGTGCTTTGACTGTATTCATGTGCAACCTGTTGTAAAAATGTTCCAATAACTGATTAGATTTCAGTACCTTGCCACTAGGTAAGGTCACTAAATAACATAAAAAATAACAACATCACATTTAGGGAATGACTACAGTAAGTAAATCTAATGAAATATAAATCTCCAAAATATAAATCTCCAAAATTTCTCACCACCACACAAAAGCCACATCAGGGTGACCAACTCATTAACGTGGGATATATCAAGTCAAGCCTTCAAGAGCAAGACTGTTTGGTCAGGACTAGTGCCAGGTCAGAATCCGGGGGTCAACCCAAGGCAGATAACAAATAAAATGTATATGTAAAATGTAAACGGACACAGTTTTCCAATAGAACTGGACGGCCTCGACCCTGCTCATTTTTAATGAATTAACCGGGTAAGTTCCTTTGCCACCGCTGCCTGTTTGAATGGGTACCATGCCATTTACAGTCCCCACGTATGGACCGTGCTAGCCCGAGATTTAAATCTCTGAAATATAGCCACTACCTGTATGCGAACCGGCATCGTCACGCACAGAGGTGTCTTGACAATTGCTTAAACCAATGTAGCTAATCAGGCCAGGGGCCTATCATAAAAGTAACACGTTCATATCTTAACTACTTACTAACTGACTTACAACCCAACTTACTACTTAACTCTCTCATTAACTAGCAAACTTAACTAACTTCATCAATGACCCTAACACAAACCAACTGATCAACACCAACATGATATCTAGAGTGCTCTAATATAACATATAAATACAAATTATGTTATGAACAAAAGCATCAATCAATTTATCGAATCAAACTGCAACATCAATCACTCAAGCAGAAAACCATTGTTTGCTCAGATCGAAACAGGTGATCAAATAACAACAGACGCTCAATGGAGGCTTCAGTGAAAACGACAATAATGGTATGATCACTAGAGTCCCCCATTACTCAAAGCAGACTGAACTAGCACGCCTGAGATGCTCACTGGGGACTCAGTGGAAACGACACTAATGGTTGGTCTCTAGAGTCCCCCATTATTTACTGCACGATTGAAAACCTGTTTGGCGATGGCCTGTGCTGTTTTCCTGTTGTCGCCCGTCAGCAGTATCACGTCCAATCCCATTTTCCGAAGAGTATAAATGGCGAGATGAGCTTCCGGCTTGACCCGGTCAGCTGCAGCCAACATGGCCACCATACGATCTGCAGTGAATGATAGTCATCCAAACTCACAAATGCTAATGTGACCACACTGCATGTCTAGTATGCCTCTTACACCGTCAGTGGCCAGAAGCGCTTTACATAATATTGCTACGATGAAGCACAAACAAACTGGAGCAATATATTTCAACATATTTCAATACTATAATCATAACCATTTTTGCACTTAATTGCTGTTCAAAAAGAGTATCGCATCCCAGTTTACAATTCTAATATTGAACTCTCATCTTTAAATTGCCTTGGGAGTTCTAGTTAATATAATATTAACATTAGTTCATATTTAATTAACATTATTACTAACATTTGAATATTAACAACAGTATCAGTACATTAAAAGCTTTTAGAAAACAGCAAAACAAAATAATAATAAAAAAGTAATATCGTTTTGTTTCACTTCTCATGAGACAAATTTAATAATTAGAACCTTGGCTATATTACATTTCATTGACAAATGACCCAAAACAGCACAGCTTACTGTTAACAGCAACGAGACTAATTAGCTTACTATTAACAGCACCAAGACTAACTAGCTATTAACAGCACAGAGACTAATTAGCTTACTATTAACAGCACAGAGACTAATTAGCTTACTATTAACAGCACATAGACTAATTAGCTTACTGTTAACAGCACCGAGACTAATTAGCTTACTATTAACAGCACCGAGACTAACTAGCTATTAACAGCACCGAGACTAATTAGCTTACTATTAACAGCACAGAGACTAACTAGCTATTAACAGCACCGAGACTAATTAGCTTACTATTAACAGCACCAAGACTAACTAGCTATTAACAGCGCAGAGACTAATTAGCTTACTATTAACAGCACAGAGAACGGCTGTGTGTCCGAGTGATTCGTGTTCGTTCATGATCTGATCCATGGCCTCAGAGACTTCGATTCCATTCGTTCTTATCCAGTCTCGGTTACCAATGAGTACGTTGTGCGTCTCATTCAAATTCACTGCATAAAGAACAAAACAAGCATCAATTGTAATATCATCCTGTCTCCGGACCCACTGCAGAGAACAGTATTCCTTGACCAGGTGAAGAATGCACCATCACTTAATACATTCAACCCACGGCTCAAGAACTCTACTATATCATGTGATTACTGTAGATATTGGAACTTGAGTACAGTGCCCTTTCAGCCTCGATCATGCTACGGTCTCTATATATCTTTTATTATTATTGTATTGTATTTGATAATTTATATAGCGCTTCTTACAGAACAAACTACTCAGAGGTGCTTCCAGCGTGAGAACCCCGGGGAAATAAGAACGTCTTTAAACAATGAGCTGACTGAGCTCTATCAACAACAGTGACCCTTGCGCAAAGCGATAGCAGAAGTTCTATTATTATTATTATTATTAATAACATTATTATTAACCACAGCATAAAACTATATATACAACTACATATCGTTTTATTATTATTATTATTATCATTATTATTATTATTAACCATAACATGAAACTTGTGTAATAATAAGTTTACCATAAGATAAAGCTTACATAAGACCATTTCCAATCTCCCTGTGGCAGTCTGTGTGTGACTGTGCAACACATGGAATGAGGCAGATCATTTGATTATAAGCCGTTCAGTCACTTACTTCAAATACTACAGGAAAAGGGTTAAAGTATAAAAAGGTAAAGGTAACACACTCCTTGGCACTCCTCTACACCAACTCCTCAGAAGTGTCAAGGAACATTCAGCTGAGGTGCAAGCATGACCTCAACAATCCCAAACACCTTCTTGAATGAACTTAATTAAACACTTCAATTAATTACAACACACTCAAAAAATATTTATAATAAGTTCATTTCAAATGACTCACAACCAGCTTCAATGAATTGACGGCCATTGGAATTTACGTTGTCATCATGAACTTCACTCAGAACCTT
The DNA here is from genome assembly GCA_964023275.1 of Norana najaformis. Classification (NCBI taxonomy): domain Eukaryota; kingdom Metazoa; phylum Annelida; class Clitellata; order Crassiclitellata; family Hormogastridae; genus Norana; species Norana najaformis. The sequence continues at coordinate 6,016,482 of OZ029923.1, read as the reverse complement.
TGCCAGACCACTGACTGAACACTTCAGGCCAAAACCAGGAATAGCTGAAAAGTCGGAAACCTGGCCCAACTGACTCACATTCAGAACCTTGAGTAAAAATCAAAAACAATAAATTACATTTCTTGACGAGGCATATTATAAATTTTTGATTACAATTTTTTTACACGTACATATATCTGGTCATATGTGATCTCAGTAGGCATACTTACACCCATCGTATCATTTACGTAGATATGTGTGCAACACTTCTGTGTGGCACTTAGAAGGTGATATATCAAATGACTTGATGTAATGTAATGTAATGACGACAATATAGAGAGTAGCACATAGGAACCGGAAATGCAATGAACCTGGATAACTGACCATAGATGCCATAGAGTATTATTACGTACTAACCAAAAGTAAGTAAGGGGAAAACACTTATGTTTTATTTTCAAGTTAATGCCTTGTGATTTTTTAGTTAGACAGTTTCTGTTTTTCAGTTTCTATTACAGTTTCAGTTATTCAGCATTTTCCAGTTTCAGTTACAGTTAACTGACAAACATTTTCAAGTTATTATGCTATTTCAGTTACAGTTTCAGTTAACAGAATTAACACTGCCTACATACCTTTAGCGATATCATGAATATATCAAGTACGGGATCAAAGGAAGATTTTGAGTTTGATCAGATATCGCTGGTTCGATTCATTTCCAATGTCTACAGTGCCAGCCTTTGACTTGTTTTTTGTTTAAAGCCATTACTGAACACTGAACAAGAGTCAAGCAACAGCTTGTTCTATGCAGTGTGCCGGTGTCAAAAGGTGAATCAAAGGACCATGATGTTCTGCTACGTCGTTCGCCCAATAGCCAATAATCGATTTGAAGGCGACACTATTAAAAATATTTACATTTGCCAGAAGCTGTGAACCAGGAGTTTGAATTCTAAAGCAACAAGTGAAAGTAATACTTCACTGTTGAACGGAATCACTCACTAGCAAAGACCGTTCTCTCGTAGAACTGGCCTTCATATCTGCACTGCAGTAGACAGATCATTCAATCTAGCAAGTTAAGAATAACACCTCATAGGCCTGCAAAAGTGCAGGACAAATGTCCAGGTAACTAAGAATTACACCTCAGAGTGTTACAACAGTTTACCACAAATGTCCAGGTAACCAAGGATTACACCTCACAGGACTGAATGCAAAAAAAATGGAATAAATGGGCAATTACCTTATCTTATCTTATGGGCAATTACCTTATCTTATCTTACTGTACCATCTGTCTGACGTGCTTAGCAGAACTTTGTTTTGGCCACCCCACCTGTTTGGCATGGTTGACAATGGCACTGGCAATTGGATGTTCGCTAAACGACTCTGCAGTTCCAGCCAATGCCAAAAGCTGATTCATCGTACAAGAAGATTTGTCCACAAGTTCAATATGCGTCACTCGTGGTATTCCATACGTAACTGTCCCAGTCTTGTCAAATACGATGCTGTTGATCTGCAATGAAAGACACAAGTTCTAAACTGTATAACAAAAGGTTTAGACACAAATGTGGTCCATTTAGTACATTTAGAACAGGCGACATACAACGCTGGCGCCAATTCGCAAATGAGAACAAAGTATTTTCTGTGCACATGGCCAGGAAGAGGGATATTGAGTGAGGGGGGCTGCAAAGGGCAGAAATGGGAGTTTGCAAGGTTGTAGTTAACAGGAGCAACTTAATGATTTTCTTCAACATTTTACTGAACTAGCTCACAGATAATCTACATGGGACTGGCAAGGATGATGGTATAATTTGTTCTAATCTTCTACATTAACACTACTGGTCACTTCAAAGCGAACCATAGTTGTAAGTGAACTGCAGTCTACAAGCAAAGTCCAGTCAAAACCAACAGGTCAGCAACCGCACGGTCTCGACCGTGAATTAATCTGGTGAGATCCTTTGCCACCACAGCCCGTTATTGATCTTTAAATTTAGGGCACAGAAAAACACGCAAAATATAAATTATAAAGTGCCGTAGAACTAATACTGAAGCATGTGTCAGACCAATCACCATAAAACTGTAAGACGATCAAAGAAAATAATTCCTGATCCAATTCAGTCGACTAAAACACCAGCAACGTACCATCGTGGTTTTTCAAATTAAAACTGTTCTGTTGCCCCAAGTAACTGAAGATACAGCAGATGTCCACGACACAAGACTTAATTGCTTCACCAGTGCTTAACAGAGCCGTAAATCAATTAATATTTTGTCATTAAATAATACCTGCAACTGTCTCCTTTAAAACACTTTTAAAAAGAAGTTGCAATTAGCAGTTCAAATTATTTTAATAAGAGAAACAAAAATGCAAATAGGTCACAAAATTACTCTCCTTGCAAGTCGGCTCTAGACAACCATCTCATAATAAAGTTGCGTTGTAACAAGGTCATACTCGAAATCTGGTACTCATCTCCAACCATGCTATATCAGGATTCATGTTATAATGATGTATGCATGTATGTATGTATGTATGTATGTGCGTGTATGTATGTATGTATGTGTGCATGTATGTATGTATGCATGTATGTATGTATGTATGCATGCATGTATGCATGCATGCATGCATGTATGGATGTATGTATGTATGTATGGATGGATGAATGTATGTATGCATGCATGCATGTATGGATATATGTATGTATGTGTGTGTATGTATGTATGCATGCATGTATGGATGTATGTATGTATGGATGGATGTATGTATGTATGCATGTATGTATATATGTATTTATGTATGGATGTATGTATGTATTTATGTATACCTGTGTCTTCTTCTCTAAGCTCACTGCCCATTAGTATTGGTCGCATGCTTCACTGTAGATTTCCACTGTTCCCTGTCCCGTGCCAACAGACTCAGCATGTGCACATTGGTCCTGCACCAGTCCCTGATGTCATCCAACCATTACCTGCTCGGTCTACATCTGTTCCTTCCACCATCCATCATTTCAAACACAACCTGTCTGACCAACCTGCCGTTACCCACTCTGGAGTTGTATACACATATATTTATTTATGCATCTGAACACTTAGTGCATATTAAGAAATGCTCAGGATTAAGATTCCTCACTAAGATGAATCTTTTCGTACGACCATACTGATTATTTATTTGCTGACTCTGTATGGTTCTTCACAAGACTGTATCTTACATTACATTACACACTATTACACGGATGTTACACAAAAAACAGATGGTTACCTTGAGAATGTCACCACTCTGAACACGGCTACCTAGCAGTTCTGAAAAGATGCGATTTATAAGCTGCAATGTTTCTGAGCTGTTTACGGTGACAACAGAGTTGAAATTTTGCACGCTGAGCATTACATGGAAAGTCTGGTGTTAAGCCATAAGAAACACCAAGTTTCAAGAACATCTGAAAGGCCTTTGAGATTCAACAAACGTTAAACAGACCTTGTGGGCAATTTCAAGTGGTTTGCCTCCTTTGATGAGGATGCCATTCATGGCACCGACACCAGTTCCAACCATGACCGCAGTTGGTGTTGCAAGGCCCAGGGCACAAGGGCAGGCAATGCACAGGACGGTGATTGCGAATTTAAAAGCATGCTGGAAGATCATCTCATGAACGTTACGATGGACAGCCTGCAATGAAGAAAATGTTCAAAAACATTTCTTAGTATGTGCATATATATATATATATGTCGGCAGATATGTATGATTGTGTTCGTTAATATGCATATAAAAATACACACATAGATACACACATTTCTTAGTACGTGTATACATATATATGTATATATATATATCGGCAGATATGTATGAGTGTGTTCGTTAACATGTATATAAAAATACACATAGATACACACATACCTACACATATACATGCTGGTACACCCATACATACATACAAGTAAAACCTCGTGATTCTGATAATGATGATTGATTTGGTGAAAGCTTGACAACAAGAGACAGTTTACCTCGTGTCTGGTACTAATGAAATCAATGTTGATGTAGCCGAGTATAGTCCACCCAATCAACGTGAGAATCGAGATGGCAACAACCACTGGCACAAAGTAACCAGCCACGTTGTCGGCCAGCTGCTGAATTGGAGCCTGAAACATAGAATTCTCATGCAGCTGTAAAGCTTCTCAGGTTTAGAACTTAAACCAAACCTTTAGAATCAAAAGTAAACCAAGACAAAGCCTAAAAACGCATTCATGCATATCTACTGGTATTTGGACATTTCTAAGACACCTCAGAGACAGAGAAACAATAAATAACAGGAGAAAAATAATCCAGCAAAGGGTCCCCAAGGATTTTGGACAGGAATCCTCCAACTTCCTCAATTTCCTCCGAGAAAGTAAAGTTTTATTCTCACCTTTGACGTCTGTGCTTCCTCCACAAGTCGGACTATCTGGGACAACGCCGAGTCGGCCCCAACATGTGTCGCCTGGACAATCAGCCGGCCATTTTGATTCAGCGATCCTCCAATCACTACTGATCCAGGTTCCTTGACAACAGGCATCGACTCACCTGTGATTAATGACTCATCACAGGTAGAACTGCCATCAAGAACACGACCATCAACCGGAATCTTTTCTCCAGGTACAACCTAAACATAAATGTACACGGTTTTATATAGTGACCATATGACCTCGACTCTGCTCATTTTTCAATGAATTTATCGGATGAGATCCTTTGCCACTCTGCCCGTTTGAATGGGCGCCATTTAAGCCAGCAAAGAAATCCATGCAATCGATTGGAAAGTGTAATCCTGCTCAATGGAATATTTGTACACCAATGTTGTTACACCTGAACATATTGCAATAAATCATTCATACTGCAAATATCTGTTAAACTGAGCTGCTGTCTGTTTACAGTGCTGGTTAAAATTTGTTCAGCCTCTTGAACTGTGAGCTTTTCTTAGACGGTAGTTCCAATGTTTAACGACTTCTTATGGCATCAAAGGCCGTTGACGTCGTCCTCCTCCTTTATCCACGCCTGAGAATGGCACTACCAGGCTAAAGGCAATGGCAGAGTTCTCAGATGGAAAACAACCTTCTACATTTCTAGCCTTTGAATTCACTGCCCAGTTCTTTAGTGTCATTCAGGTCTAAACTTAATGCCCATCTGCTTCGGCTTGCTTACTTACTGTAACCCGACTTCTAGTTACCCTGACATCCTGGATTCTGATCATGCTTCTGCAACAGAATACGATTCTTAACTACATTTACGCAATTCATGCCTTGTACATTATGGTCATGGCGCAATAGAAGTCATTAGACTAGATTAAATGGCAGGATTAAGATTCCACAATAAGATGAATCTTTTCATACAACCATATTGATTATTTATTTGCCGACCCTGTATGGTTCTTTAGAAGACTGCATCTTACATTACACACTATTACACAGGTGTTACATACACAACAGATGGCTACCTTGAGAATGTCACCTCTCTGAACCAACTCCAGTTGGATTCTCCGTTCACTTGCTATGTTTCCGTCTTGGTCCATGTCAATGAGAATGGCTTCAGTTGCCTGGAGAGACATGAGCTTTGCCAGTGCAGCCGACGTTTTACCCTGAAAAGACAATTCAGATTCTCATGGAATAATCAATACTAACCAACACTGTTACCAATACCTCACTATAAGCACAATATTTATATACTAGCCTATTCCACACAGAGCAACTGCCCTTCTGCAGAAAATCCTCTGTTGCTTCCATGAGCTCCAACCTTGCCTGCTCCCTGTCTCTGTCCTTCTCCCTCCATCTCCACCACCCCAGGCCAAGTGGAAAAAAGCAGTTAGTTCTCACATCATTCACGAGATGGAACCAACTTTATACGTCACACGTTCTAACCATACCAACTGAACCATGTACGTGTCTAAGCCTTTTGTTATATAGAAAAATGTTCAGTTACATTAGACTGCATATTATTATAAAATATATAGCATGCACATTTTACAGAATGAAAACCATGACAGCAAACGTTTGCAATACCTCAACAACATGGTGACGATAACTTTAACGCCACGTTAGTGATACCTTAGCGATATGTTCCAGCCATCTTCCTAAACAGACGAAGACGAGGAGCATCGGTGGTGTCTCAAAGAATGTCTTTGGGCTTCCTGTTTCCCTCATTGCCATGGCAATGATGACCACGGTTACAGAGTACAGGTAAGATGCACCTGTGGCTAGCATTATGAGAACATCCATGTTTGCTTGCCCATGACGCAAGACTTTGAAAGCACTGATGTAAAAACTACGACCAGCAAGAATCTGAAACAAAAATTTCCTCAATACTTTCAATTTCCAACATTTTGTAATTACAGATGTAGGTTACCACATTCTGTCTGAAATTAAAATACAGTACAGTAAATTTGAAATAATATAATAATAAAATAAATTTTAAAAAACGTATGGGTTTTCTCATTTCACATAAACACAACTACTTCCACGAAGACAGTTTAACAAACTTCAGGAAACCTGCTGTTCCGTGTTAAAAAATTTAATAACAACATAATACAAAAATGAAACAAGTGAATAATTGTCACAGAAAACTAAGTTGGATTCGGGGCTTTAAAATTATGAAGATTTGTCGCCAAAGACACAGTGTGAACTTTAGGGTCAATCACTTACACAAAAGCAACGTGTTGTCTACACGCAACACCCATCCATATCTGCACATAGCTTTTTAATCTTACAAAAAAGCATGCAGAAAGAATACAAATTCACGCTTCATACGCAAATCTCAGAACATCAGTCACATGGGGCACGGTAGGTGACTGGACAGAGCACTCAGCTTGTAACGTGTAAAGTACAGATCTGAGCTTCCTCTGATCTGCTTACTGCATAAGTACCTTGAGCAAGTCCTTCATTCACAAGTGATCAGCACCATCAACTGATGCCTAGTCATTAGATAGTGGTGCTTAATAAATGCAGGAATAATAATAATAATAATAATAATAATAAAAATAATACCCACCTGACAAGGCGTACAAAGGAGGAAAAGCAGAAGGTTGAGTAGTGAAAGACCTGGTACAACCATGACCATGTGCGAACAATCAACGGCTGTTTGATTAAAACTGTCATTCAAATGGTGCGATCCATTCAGCGGCAAATGTCCGATGCCCATCGGCATGGTCAACATAAAAGCAATCATCACAACCATGACTGGAATGCCAAAAAGGAGACCAAACAGAAACGAATTTCGCCACCTGCAGAAACAAAACAGGAAATACTCCAGCAACAAAGCTAATAGGAATATAATAGTAAAATTATAATATAATTAAAAACTTTAAAACTGTATATTTATTTAAAAGTACAGCACCACAACTTGGTAAAGGAAGAAACGACACTGGTCAATACAATAAGAAGGAGACAAATGAACTGGATTGGACACATACTATGTGGAAATGCTCTCCTGAGGACAGTGATTGAAGGTTGAATTGAGGGAAAGAATGTTCCAGGAAGAACAAGGAATACGTCGTTCGACTGGATGGTGGATAAAGGAAGAAGAAGGCCTACATGGATGTCACGGGCATAAAACAGAGAAGAGTGGCATCGCTCAATTCCTAGACCTGCCTAATGGCAGAACAATGAACAAGTTTTCAGTTTTCCAAATATATTTTAATAGCGTGTAATAAAATAACTAACTAACAGTAATATTCATGGACAAGTACTTTATGTTTCAGTTTTCAAAACCACATGGTAATAAGACCAACGTTACTTACGAACCTTCTTATGACCTTCACATGATCAAGCATCCCTGAACACCGGCTACTGCTGCTGACTAGCGAAGCTTGAAAGCCCAACGACTGTTAAAACAACAAAATAATGTGCAAAAAGTGCTCAAGAACTGGTCAAGAGTTAGTCTAATGCAGAACTGCTAACACAAAACAGAAGATATTTTGTAAACCACATTCCTCAAATTACTGGAGCAATATTTTTCTGTAGCTTCTGTAACATAAATCCATTCCAATTGCCGAAGGATAGAGTCAAGAAGCCACACAGGTAAAACTGATACCAGAAATGAAAGAAAAATAAGCTTAATAGAGCATACGTTAACTGCTGCCAAAATATCCCTGACACCAATGAGTTCACTGTTGTACGTGAAGCGCCCTTTAGAAGTTGCCAGCGCAACAGACGCCGTGAGAATGCCTGGATGTTTCATCATCTCCGTCTCAATATGGTGGACACATGACGAACAAGTCATCCCATCAATCTGCAATCAGTACCACCAATAATCAATGCCTCTTGTCAACATTCAAAATCAATAACTAAACAATAAGAATCCTACCTGAAATCTTATAAATCTTATCTTTCTTGATAGCTGTTATACGAAATCCTGAGAAATTTGGTAAATGACTGTCAAACCGAAATTTCAAAATGACAAAAACTACTTAAATTAAAAGGAAGCATAATTTCAAATTAAAAACCGAACTTATAAAACACTCTTAAATCAATCAATCAATCAATCCAAAAATAAAATAAACAAAAACTTGGAAAATTTTTAAATAAACTTCAATTCAGTCAAAATGCAGGAAAATGCTAAATTCTTCCACAGAGACTCACATGAACGTCGACTACGTTTTGCCCTTGACCTTCATTGTCAAGGACAGAGGCAGAGAAGCCAATGTCATTAACAAAGCCCACAAGGTCAGATGCACTGTAAGCATTCGGATCATAGACCACCTCCCCCTTCTGTGCCATCAGAGAAACAAGAACTGACTGTACACCTGTAATTAAAATTAAAATAAATATTTACGAACAGAATAACAACATCTAACAATCTCTCTGTAACATAATGAAACCAATCATTTATATAGCACCTCATCTCTGATGACTGAACATTACATACTTTACCTTCGACTCTGTACAGTAATTGGACTTGTAATCAATGCTGAATGACAGTTGTCTCTTGACGAACCACTGTCACAGGAAGCATAGAGACAAAGAAATTCAGAAGGATTGAACCAATTCAGAACCAGTTGGCAGACACCAAGAACTAATGATGATGATGATTATAATGGTTCTGATGTGAGGATAAAATAGTAAACTCTAGAAAGGAACTTCTTGAATTGAATTACATCTTGGTTTGTTACTGGTTCTTTTTATTACACTGAATTTTTTCCTTGAATCTTGACACTTATGGGGCACACGACAGTCTAGCGGGTAAAATCCTGCCCTGTCAGTCAGATGGTAGGGGTTCAAATCCCTGATTAGGACAGAAATTTGTGCTAAATGTCATGACATATTTGTCAACAATGTGAGTGCACAAAAGGTGTAAGTATGTCTGAAGCAAATTTAATAAACTTACTTGCTTACTGCGAGAGTACAGTGTTTGTCAGATCAAAATTTAAATATGTATCAGTTTAACAATTCACATATATTTTTATTTAAATTCATATAAATCTCTTTTGAGGTACCTTGCCACTAGCTGAATGATTTTCCATACCCTGATACTTGCTGAGGTGCCTCTCGATGTGGGCAACACACGATCCGCACGTCATTCCACCAATGTGCAGGTAGCATTTGCTGAGGTTCTTGTCGAGTGGTTGTAACCCGGACAATTTACCCACGCCGTTTAGAGGAAGACTGGCCGGGACACTTTGGCTGTGGCCAACGTTCTTCACATCTGAGAGCACCGCAAACGAGGAAGCAGGCTCTAAATTAAGTTTAAGAAAATACAGACCATAGCTAAACTAACAAAGTACTCAATGACCAGCCACACTTGCAACTACGTTTTATTAAAAAACTGAGCTACAAAAACTCAGAGGCATATGATGCCATATGAAATGCGTAACAAATCTTTATCAAGAGCAGTTTGTTTAGGTTCAAGAGGGGTCCCATTTGTTGACAGCTCAGAGTTGTTACGTGCTAACCAACTTGCGAACTGCTGTATAAATCATTACCACTGATCAACCTTCTTTCATTTCGAAATGTACTGACTACATTTCTGATACAGTTGCCTTTAAAAAACCTAGATCAGTTCTTTTAAGGTAACCATGACAGGCAAACACTGAAATGGAGCATTAGCAACATCATTTTCTTAGACCGGGCACATGAACGTGTCAAGTCTAAGGTGGCCCATTCTCTTTCTCACGGTTTAAGGTGGCCCATTCTTTTTCTCACAGTTTAAGGTGGCCCATTCTCTTTCTCACAGTTTAAGGTGGCCCATTCTCTTTCTCACAGTTTAAGGTGGCCCATTCGCTTTCTCACAGTTTAATGTGGCCCATTTTCTTTCTCACAGTCTCAGGTACCCCACCCTCTTTCTCACTGCCTCATCCTACCAACAACTGCATACTTTCGATGTGTTCATTTTATAGCTGACTTTACTACAGGACACTAAAGGTACAAAATCTTGAAAGTAACTTTCCATTCTCGTGAAGATTTTAACCTCCCCACCTCTTACTCAATATCCTTGCAGGCTAGCCATTAAAGTATCACACCAATACATAAAAACTACCTAAAATGGCCATTTGATCAATTTTTTTTCATTTCAACTAAATTTGTGATCAAGCTGCCTACAGAATGCACCAATACAAACCAGCAGACAATATAGCTCTGCAATATGGCTAAGGGTCGTCCCTGTTGCCAAGGTTAAGAAAATGAATGGTTAGCTTAAAGGGACCAATGCAGAGTTGTATCACCGAAAGATGCACAGCCCAGTGCTGGAGATGATTCAAACGAGGAGGCTACATCGTATGATGCGAAGGTGACCAGGACCACGCTAGGGCCTTGCAACCGATAGTTTCCGGCCCTCTGAGAGGTTAGAAGAGACCCGTGGGACGCCCATGGGACGCCCATGCCATACATGGACAAGAACATTAGAAGCTGACCTGCGCCCACCGAACTTTGGGTTACACATGGTCTGGAGACAAGCCCAGAAGAGAGACGGCTGGGTTTCGCACAGTGGAAACGGCAACTCTCAATAGAGCAGCATGCCATAAATAATGATGGTTAAAGTGACTGATCTTCACAGGCAGAAGTATCAGAATGTTGTCCAGCTGAGAAAAGGAGATAAATTTTATTCAATTCCATATCAGTTCAATTTCAAATGCAATTGTACAAATATGACCTGTAGATCGTGCTGATAGCACAGTCAGTTTTCCAGCCCACACATCAGCTTTTTTAAGTTCATTAACATTTTCGTTATGCACGTGCAGTTATCTTGTACAATGGTTGTTTTTTTCAAAAACTCAACAGATTTTTAAGTCTAGTGATTTGCATGCTGAGCTGAGAGATGAAAACCCAGTCATGTCAGAAACAATTCTTTACGATTCCCATTCACCTAGGAACCTCTAGCAAATGCAGCTGTAAAATAAGTACATTAACTGAACATAGTCACTGGGAAGATGAGGTGGTGAGGGAGAGGACTGGTCAACCACCCTCACGTGTAGTCAGACAGAATAATGCTCCCCTCATTTTTCTAATCCTGACAGATTGTATGTATCATGGGTAAAAAATAATAATATTAACTATGGGCAGAGTGCAGTCACCACAAGGGTACGATATGGGGAATTTCCCTCCATAAACCATCACGAGTCTGGAGTGTGACATTCTAGCGGAAAAGGGGTTTTCCATGTCACTGCTATGACACGAAGATGTGTAACTGAGAATGTAATAAAAAATCCAGAAAAAGTTGTCAAGATATCAACAAAGGTTGTTGAAAAATTGCAAAACAAGTTGTACAAAAAATCTAGAAAAGAAGTTGTAAAAAACTCAGCATTATCACTTCACTTGGTCCCCACTATGAGAACTTCAGGATCTGCCCCTGGATTTAACTGCAGACGCACCTACCCATCCCCATAACTCGGACCCACAAACTGCATCATGGCTTTCAAGATGGCTGGTCAATCATTAAGAACTGCTTATGTCTCTGTGACTACAGCCATGTTTTGGCGTATTTAGAAGGTTCTTAAAAGACGCTGTATAAATAACCAGACACACACACATACATATATACATACATACATGCATACATACATACATGCATACATACATATACATACATGCATACATACATACACACCATACATGCATACATACATACACACCATACATACATACATGCATACATACATACATGCATACATACATGCATACATACATACACACCATACATACATACATACTAGAACTAAGCAACTGAATCTTTTCAGCCAAACTCAACCAGGCACTTGTTCATCACACATCGGGATCTCCTGCATTGTCCTGCACTGTTCTGTCTTGTTTCTTCTTCTTCTTCTTCTGTCTTCTCTTCCGCCATTCATGGCGATGAGGCCTTTATGAAACTTCTCCAAACTTCTCTATTCCTGATTGTTTCTCTAACTCCAATCAAGCTTGTGCCTCTTTCTCTCAGATCTTCCTTGATATTATCTATCCAGGTCTTTCGTTGTCTTCCTCTGCTTCTCTTTCCTTCTATGTGTCCGTGTAATGCAGCGTTTGGTAGTCTTCGCTGCGTCATTCTGATTACGTGCCCAAACCATCTGAGTCTTCTCTTTGCGATTTTTTCTACTATTGTTTCATCAGCTCCTAGTTCTTCTCATGTTTTTTCATTTCTGATCTTTTCTCTTCTGCTTCTGCCCATTATTCTTCTTAGCCAGCCCATCTCTGCCACCAATAGTCTCCGTTCGTCTTCTTTTCTCAAGCACCAGCACTCTGATCCGTATCATTTTCATAAGGTTTCTTGGTCTCTTTGCCGAGTGATGACCAGTTCTCTCTCGGTAGGGTAAGGAAGCCGGTGGGCCTTTTTTGGCCCCTTTCGCCCAAAGGTGTCCTTCCAACACCTGCCGCCTGCGTTAGCCAGCACTCTTCGGGGTTCCTGGTGAGCCTGTCCACCTCGCGTAACGCCCTAGGAGGTCCTTCGGCCAATGGCCTTCTCCTCTGGTGGCATAGCCTCACCAGGCTATCCCCTACTTGGCTGTTCACCCCCCCACCGCGGTGAGGTGCAGGTCGGTCTTTGGGGGGTTGTCTTGTTTACTGACGCATAAGTCTGAGCTTGTGCTTGCAGAATCTGTCGAATACATTTAGCTTCGGTCTACATTGGCTCAAGAATATATTTACTGCGTCTATAACACAGATGCTGTTTACCTGGTCTACAAATTACAGACATTGTTTGCAGTATCTACAATAGACAGGCAAAAGGAAGCATACACAATCACCTTAAAAGACAGGCCCTGCTTGAACATACACTCGCAACAGAAGATGTAAACAGAAGGGTGCCCTGTGGCAGCCAAACACATTGTACCCTCCTATAAACTGCAGTTATGTAGACTAGCAAAAGCCTGGCATCTGGATTTTCTCTCATCTATGCAGAGTAAAGGTTACAAATTACTTAACCAGGCCGATCACTTCTAAGTTTAGACAAGAACTACAGATCTCACACTGTTGTATGTTTGTAAATATGTAACATATAATATATATAATTATATATATAAATATAATTGTTTATTAAGTGGAACTATCCTTGCTCGAGGTCCCTATATAGTAACAGACTTTGGGAAGGTTCGAGCACGCACACTTCAAGTCACAAGGTGGTGAGCACTCAAACCAATCAGCTACTCTGTCACACAGTATATATATATATATATGTATATATATATATACATATATATATATATATATATATATATATATATATATATATGGTTAGTGTGTAGGGACAATAAAACACATTTAATCATGTTCTCAGAAAGCCAGGTAGATATTTATTCAACCATGCACTTGCATGCAACTCTTTCATTCAGTTACACATTTATTTCATTCAAATGTTTATCTTCTTTATTTATTTATCTCATTATTTGTTGACACTTACCAGACAGTCCATTTGACTTACGTGTCGTGACTTCATCCTTCATCCAAACAGCTTCAAACCCCATGTCGTCAATCTTTTCCGCTATGTCTTCCGCTCTCAGTTTTTCAGGAGAGTACTCCACGACAGCATTTTCCAGTTCCAAAGACACCTTTATGGAGACAATTCCATCCACGGCAGAGATGGAAGATTCTATATTTCTAACACATGACTGACAGGTCATTCCTTTAACTGATATGGTACAAATGCTTGGAGAAGTATCTTGCGATGTCCCGAAAAGCGAATCTAGCGGCCTGAGTTCAACAATCGAAGGCGTATATCCATGACTTTCTATTTCATTCTGTATACTTGTTACACTGACTGTTGCAGTCTCAAATTCAACATCAATGTTTTGATTTTCAACATCAAGACCCATAGCCCTAACCCCACTCATCTGTCGAACAGAACTTTCAACCAGCTGGCCGGAAGAGATGTCAAGAAGCGGTGAAATCTGGAACCTTACAAACATCTGTTCATTTTCTAAGTGAGAATTAGGTGATGTGAATTCCATTTTGGAAACATAGTCAACACCAAGAGACGCCTCGAATCCCATGTCATCTATCCGATCCCTCAAAGTGGGTACTGTCACCAGCATCGGATCAAACTCGATTTCCGCTTCCTTTTTTTCCAATGACACATGAACGCTCTTCACTCCAGCAACTCCTGACACTGTGCTTTCAATGTTCCTGACACAAGACTGACATGTCATTCCTTCAATTCCGATTCGGCATGTCACTGCCAATCCAGTGTCTTTTTTTCCACTCTCCATCTCCTGTTTCAGGTGTGCTTCAAAGCCCATGTCATCTATTGCCATGACAACCGCTTCACTTGATATCTTATCAGGGTCGTACCTGATAAATCCGAGTTTCTTCTCGAGTGAGACGTTGATTTCAAGCACACCTTGGCACTGTGATATTTTACCCTCAATATTTCGAACACATGACATGCATGTCATTCCCTCGATGGTAATAACGGCGCTTTTCAGGTCTGAAGATTTCGCCATGGCTACCAACTGTTCCGCAGTTTTCATTCAAAAAAGAAAAACCGATGAAAAAGTGGAACTGATGCTATGCCGTCAGCAGGCAGAATCTGTAATAAGAAGAAAACAATACTTAAAATTTGAAAACCAAAAACTATTAAACTCAATAAAACTCAATAATGCTGCAACATGAAGTTTTTAGTATTTAAACAACATTTTAAGGCACAGCAGAACTAAAACAGACAAAATAAAGCCATTAATGTAAACCTTACGTTCAAGTCAATCAAGACTCACACGAACTGCGAGAGAATAACGATTCAATGCGATGACAGACTTTGGAGATTGTTAAACAGTTGAAACACACAACTTACCTTCATACTAAATCAGTATGAAAAACTTGAATTTCTATAAAAAAAAGTACACGAAAAACATAAAGAGGCACCTGTCTAACTGCCAGAAAAGATTTGAGATATAAATGTTTATGTAACATAATAAATTCAGCACGTGATGCATGACCTTTCAATTTTGTAGCTTTTCTACATAAAAACAGCCAGCAGAAAATATCATAATATCACTAAATAACTTCACTGAACATTTTTTTATTTTCCTGCCAGGCATGTCTATTTAACTTACTTTCAGTCTATTTAACATACTTTCAGTTATTTAACTTATTTTCAGTTATTTAACTTAACTACAGTTTATTTAAATTACCTTCAGTTTATTTCACTTACCTTCAGTTTACTTAACTTACCTTCAGTCATTTAACTTACCTTCAGTTTATGCGCAATTTATAATTTTACATTTATAAACTGCTTGAAAATTCTTTTACAGGTGATCATCTGAAGTAGCACAAGATGTTTTTACTATGTAGTTATCCATTAAGTAAGTTTCTGCTTAAGTTGCACTACGTGTAGTTATCCCCTAAGCAAGTATCTTCTTAAGTTGCACTATACACATACATATGATTATGTTCAAGTATGTACAACATTAAGAGCAACATGACTTCTATCAGTCTTACTTGGCAAAAATCTGGCAGCTCAAAAGTCATCAGAACTTTTAAAACTGTCTCTAGATATTTCTGGCCCAAATCTAACAGCTGAGGCAACTTGTGCAATCAATAGTTAACTGCAGTTATGACATCAACCCTGGCACTTCGCTAATTCCTTCGGTCACATGCGTAGACACAACGACATCAATATCTCTCCAGATGTTCTGCTTGTCAAAATCATTTGCCTATTACTGAATGAATGATTTCCTGCCATAATTACTAATTACGAGATAAATCAACAAAATCCATTTCCCTCCATTCAGTTACAAGCAGCTTTCTGTAAAAGGCTAAATTATCAAAAACTATATGCTCTAAATTTATTGCAGTTCTCTATTATACAGTTAAAAATAAATGGAATGTCTAAAATAGGAAACAAAATGGTTAAGAAAACAATGAATTTCATTTCCAGTTCAGCTGATCCCACATTCTAGTTAATGCTTTCACGTAGCTCCTTTTTTGAATAATCTGAACTGTTTGGCTCCACCGTCTTTATTATTAAGAGGCCATGGGTAAGAACAAAGTGAAGGAAGTTGGCATGGTAGACAGAAACAAGATCACTACCCAGTGGTGGTTTTAGCCAGAGGCGCGGGAGGGTGATTCACCCCTGTGTCCTTCTTGGTAATATGTTGATGCCCCTCAGATCACACCCATGCATGGTGGACTGCCAGAATGTGGCACCCCTCTGGAAATCCCCTTGCCCTCCCCAGCAAGAAATCCTGGATCCTCCACAGTCAGTACCTAGCACTAAGAAAAGTTGGCCTTGGTTATCGAGTATCAGCAATCTCCTTAAATTCTCAACATCATCACAAGCATGAGGATGAAGAGGGAAACTTTCTTTCTTGTTTTCTCGCCATCACATACCCCATCTACTCAGTAAACAGCTGGGTGCAATTACCCTCAACAGAGGGCACCAGGAGAACATAAAGTATATATTTTTCTGTCTCGTCATGGAAATGAATCACACACACACATGCCCATGGCACTTCATTTGGCATGCTAATAAGCAGAATTTCCTGTCAGTCTTCCAAAAAAACTAGGCTAATTAGAAGCAACAGCTGTTTCTTTTGTCACAATCTGTCAAATTTGTTACGCTAATAAGCAGACTGTTCTGCAAGTCTTCTAAAATAACCACAGATAATTACAGTGGATTCATAAGTGTTACCATCTGTTACCACTTGTCAAACACATCATTATCTATACTCACAATCACTACTGCCATTACCATTGCCATCGCTAATGTTATTCAGATGCTAATAACCGTATCATTTTCCAAATAATGTTTCTTATTTTAACTGCCTTCTTCAGAGAAAATTTGGAATCAGCTGCTGTATGTATCACTAAACTTGCACACCGCCTTTTAAGTAACTCACAGATAGGATATTTCTTGGCAGAGAAGCACAGAAGCATCGTACAATTTTAAAGCAATTTTAATTTCTGAATAACTCACACATCATGCAGTATTGTATTTTATTGTAATTGATAACCTATATAGCGTTTCTTACAGAACAAACTATTTAGAAGCGCTTCCAGCATGAGAACCCTGGGGAAATAAGAATGTCTTTAAACAATGAGCTGACTGAGCTCTGTCAACAACAGTGACCTTTGCACGAATTGATAGCAGAAGTCCATTAACAGGTCAAACTCTTCACCAACTGTTAAATGCATTAAAATAGTTTTCATTACAAGCCCTGGTCCCCATGACGTGGCTTTCTTGGGATTACAGTTACGATTATGATATCAGTACTGTACTGGGTAGCAGTACAACAACTGCGTTCAACCAGTGCAGCCAACACATCACCACACCACCACAACACCTGACCGTATCACACCATAACGTACCACCACTAAAATCATCTCCACTACAGTTTCACCTACCAAATGACCTAATCTAATCTAATGACTTCTATAGCATTGTTATCATACTGCCCAAGGCACCAATCGATGGTCACTTCCAGTTAAATCGTAATCAAAATCAGAATTCATTGGAAAAGCCAGGTCGAATTCCTATAGGTCACAGAAACCAGAAGTTAGGCTATGGTGGGTAAGCAAGTTGAAAGAGATGAGTCTTGAGTTTGGACCTTAATGATATCGTAGGAGTGACAGTGTCCACTGATCGATTACAATAGTTGATGGTATGACAGTTGAGCATAGAACATAGATAGGTCACTGATTCAAACGTACACGTACCTAGGATTATTCTTCGTGATCCATGCATCCCCAAGTTACGACATGACTTAATTTCTATGTCCACTGGTTGTCCAGCTGTTTTTAGTTCAGAATTAATCAAAACCCACAGTGACGTTTAAAAAAAAATTCTCCAAATGC
This sequence comes from Norana najaformis, assembly GCA_964023275.1. Classification (NCBI taxonomy): domain Eukaryota; kingdom Metazoa; phylum Annelida; class Clitellata; order Crassiclitellata; family Hormogastridae; genus Norana; species Norana najaformis. The sequence continues at coordinate 5,998,293 of OZ029923.1, read as the reverse complement.
ACACCGATGATCGCTATCAGACGCTTCTTTGCATTCACATGACTAATACTGTGATCATCAGACCAGACTGTCGCAAACTGGAGTGCAAACTGTTTGATAAGCAATGACCTAGTCTGATATCTTCTAAGGTAAAGCAAATCTTGATTATCTTTTAAGAGACCACTGAGAGTTCAGTCAAACAAATCAGCTTAATCATAAGCAGCAAGTCAAGGTAACAGAGGCTGAGTAACAGCTGGGTCACGTCTACTCCGCTCGTGCCAGGCTATGCTTGCCGCAATCAAAGGTAAACGTGCTGTAACATACCAGAAGGTTTGGCTGCAACCTACCAATTAATCTAAGAGTCAAATCCATGCATCACAACTTGCAGAATTAATCTATGTGGCCTTCTTAATTGCATTAATTACTTACCACTCTTCTGAGTAGTATCGTAATCGTAATCTCGAGATTTCTACAGCACCCAACAAAAGCTAAGTCACGGGAATCAGCTTATTCAGGCGCTCAGTCAAAACAAAATAGATAGGCAAAAGGGTTCGGTTCCAGGTCAAGATCCAGGAGTCAGGCAGTCAGACGGCTACGGTGGATGGTGTTTGAAACTGAAGCGAGAAGTGAGATATGGGAAGTAGGAACAATCAGGATAAGATTTATCTACACATGTGTGTAAACAGCTATGTTACTCTTTTCCCTTTTAACGTAGGCGCATCGAAAACGTGCATAAGCATCGTAATCGTAAGCTCGAGATTTCTACAGCGCCCAACGAATGCCAAGTCGCGGGAACCAGCTAAATTCTGGAACATAATTTCAGTGCGATACCCGATCGTCCCATATTCTGTCCCACGTACTTGCGTTCGGCTGCAGATGACGATGGCGTTCAATGACAATCCGAACAGATGATACGTGCGTGTTGTCACCGATCACGCCAATCTGATTCTGTACTTCGATCGGATTTCCCAGCCACCGCTGTAGCTCCTCATCGCTGAACCAGGCTACACACGCAGGACAACATTCGTCCCGTCTCTCCAACCTCTGATCCGAGAGAATCAAAACGATTCCTGTTAATAGCAGGCGATCATGCTAAAACTCGACCTGCCGCTACCATTTCAGACTCCGCAAATTATAATCAACACAGCGATCAGTTAAATAAGTACGGCGTGCGAACGCCTACCTGATGGGCGTGTTTTCAACGCCGTCTGACTCCTTTTTATAGCGCATTACTACCAGTGGAGCCAAATCGGCTACGATAGCTTTTTTATTTTTCCAAAGCTAGACCAGATATTCAAAAAAGTCAATTTTTACTCGAACATAGCGGAGAACCTTGTTGTCAGAATTTTAGTCAGAAATGGCAGAAAAGAGTTCAGTAATCTGATCCAAGAGATATTTATAGGCCAAGTCTTAGCCTTAAGTAGGTGTGGTTTTGCCTTTTGCTTGACTATTGGACGAAGGCCTAACATGTAGGCCTACTGCATTGTCGCGTGTCGTTGACAATTCATTTGAATCAATGGGCGTGTTCTACTACTACCCGGAACCTCGTTCACGCTTGACTCGGTACAGGACTAAACACCGTGATCTTGGAAGAAAAGCAAGCAGAAAGCCTCAACTGTGCTCGCGCTGGTATGCTGGTACAGATGGCCATGCGCCGCAGAAGGCTCAGTTTAATTAGGCCTAAGCATCATCACCGCAGTCTATGCGCTGAAATTCCATAGATGCCTCTGCATATTTTAATCGTTGCCCTGCACAATTCTCTGCCGCTCGCTGCCAAGTGGTTTGGTGTCATGCAGTTTTCTACGCTGTAGAGCCATCTAGCCTGGTTAGCTACATCGGTAAGCGCGTACGCCAAGGAGCCTCTGTGCGTGAGGATCCCAGCCACCCAGGTTCGCGTCCCGGTCGTGGCTTATTTCAGCGATTTAAACCTCGGGCTAGTACGGTCCGTGCACGGGGATCTTAAATGGCGTGGCGCCCATTCAAACGGGTAGCCGTGGTAAAGGACCTCGTCCGATTAATTCATTGAAAAATGAGCAGGGTCGAGGCTATGCGGTCGCTATAGGCCTATAAAACCTATACATTTATTTGCAAAGTGTACCTCTTTCTATGCATGGAGGACAACAACTGAAAAACACATAGTTGAAAACGATGCAACCCATGGAGTGGAAGAAAAAGATAGGATTCTAATCAATTCTGTTAATAACAGGTTGAGGCAATAACTGATTACGAAGGTGTTACGTTTTTAAAGTAGGGCCTATAAATCCCCTAGGTGTTCACTTCGCAACCCAATTTGCACGATTGGGTAGCGGACCTTGTTGACCCAGGCGTTATGTTTTTGTTATTGCCACGAGCCTTAGATTTATGTCGTCTTTTTCTTTAGGGGCGACATATCTGCAGCCATTCGTTGACCCGTCTCTCTGTGTAGGCCTATACATGCTTGGGACTGGCTTGGGTATTCAAAGGCGAGGTTGCCAGTCGTGTTTAATGTAGGTCTACTGTTTCCACCCCGTGCAATCTCTGCACAAGTCCTTCGCTCAAAACTGGAAACACTCCTCTTCCACAAATCCCATCCTGATTCCTTCTCTTCCCGCTATCCATCGTGCTGCTCTAATTCTCCGTATTCGTTTGACTATCTGCTTGCATGTCTGACCTTGGATCCTGACCTGGAACCGAATCTGACCCTTTCTGTCTATCGATTCTGTTCTGACTGCGCGCCTGTGAACAAGGTGGTTTCGCGACTTAGCTTTCGTTGAGCGAGCTGTAGAAATCTCGATTTTGTGATTACGATTACGATTCGGGGTTCATGATGAGACTGTGCACCTCGCTTAATGCCCAATGTGGTAGCCAGGTAGCCTACTTCTGTTACTACCAGCACTAATGATGGCATAGCCTTATAGTGCATTCCCTTATTCAGTTGTTTACCACTTCACCACTACGATATGCGAGTCGGCCTTTAGCCTACTAGTGTGTGAATTTGTTTTAATTTGCAGTTAGGCTGTGAGTCGTGTTCTCAGTCTATTTCAGAATCTGAATTGTAGGCTTAAAACTGATCTTGTTCTTCGCTATAAGCGACTTCGTTTTCTTATCCTTGGCACATGAGGCGTGTGAACCGATATCTCCTTAATTAGTCGCAGTCCGACCCTCCCATCGACGTTGTACGATTAGCTGTAGTTGATGTAGACCTATTAAGTTTGCAGGGCAGTTCGCTAGTGGGCGCCAATGTAACAGAAAATTGAGTTTGTTCTCTAGGCAATGGCAGGAATTTGTAATCATAATTGTGATCTTAAGCTCGAGATTTCTACAGCGTCCAACGAAAGCTACGCCGCGTGAACCAGCTTATTCACAGACGCTCAGTCAAAACAAAATGCAAGGAGGGTTAGGTTCCAAGTGAAGATCCAAGAGACAGATTGTAAAATAATTAAGAATTGCATGCTTTAGAATGTGACAGGCTTTCGTTTTTAAGCCGCCTGAGTAATTATAGGAAAAGAATTTCATTTTCACTGCAGCTTCTCTGTTGATTCCGTGACGTCTTCCATGTGTATCAAAATAGGGCGCTATAGAAGTTATTTGACGAAATTACTCTGATCTGTTTGATCACAAAGAATTGTGAAGGTTTTGTGTCAATTGCAATTTTTCAATATTGTTAATAGCAGAGCGCTTGTTTAGTCTGTCTGTATGTGTATTGTATGTGTATGTATCTGTCTGTGTCTGTGTCTGTCTGTCCGTCTGTCTGTCTGTCTGTCTGTCTGTCTGTCTGTCTGTCTGTCTGTCTGTCTGTCTGTCTGCCTGTCTGCCTGTCTGTCTGTCGGCAATTAATGGCTACCGTTTTATCCTTCATCGCGTCCTGTGTAAATCTATACCCCCTCCCCACAGAGCCAGTCATCGACCTGTCAGTCTTATCTCGATCGTCCGTCCAAACAGCCGTCTCTTTCTCTGCGTGTCTCTATGCGTCTGTCATATCTGCCGTTATTTTATCCGGCGCTTTCCGTGTTGCCCAGTAAGTCATGCGATAGAATTCAACGTGACATTTCATCTAGATGCTAATGAATAACGCCTGGGCGCGTCAAATGCCACCACTCGTTCTCTACCCCCTTCCCTCTGTCGATTCTTCCTCTGTCCACACTCCATTGTACGTCCATCCATCGATGCGACCCCGCCCACCTCCCCATGTTGCGGTCGTTCAGCGTTGATCGGCGCGAAACGCCCCGGCTGGGAGCTCGGAAATATGAGCGAAGCCGTATTCGCGTTAATAAAAGGCGCTTTAAAAAGCGCCATATGTTTACATACACGCGGCTAGTGTCCCGCTCGCTGAGGCCGAGGGTGTTGTTAAACGCACGTTTTTGTCGATGCACGTAGTCGCGTAGTCACGTAGTCGCGTAGTCACGTAGTCACGTAATCGCGTAGTGTCGATGGCATCATTGGCACACACGTAATTGTAGGCCCTATGTCTCGTGTGCATATTTCGTCTTTTGATGGGTTCAAATAGTGCTGTATAAACTACCTGTTGGAATTGTGCGTGAAATGATGTACAAATAGTTTTGTTAATGACGTAGTAAGTTGTTTTCAGCAGCGGATAGTCATTATTTTCATATCATACGTGTTGGTCAGTCTCTGCTTCGTTGAATTAGGATACGTCCTGTGCGATGGCACTAACGGGCATCTATCCCAAAGCCAATGACGCATTCATCCCAAGGCCACTGACGCATTCATCCCAAGGCCTCTGACACATTCATCCCAAGGCCAATGACGCATTCATCCCAAGTCCAATGACCCATTCATCCCAAGGCCAATGTTCAAGCATTCCTCCCAAGGCTATTCAGGCATTTCCAACAAGGCCAGTGCACATCCTACACAAGACAAATGGGCATTCCTAATAAGCTCAGTGACGCAGTCCCCACAAGGCCAATGGTGCATTCCCCCAAAGCCAATGGCTCATTTCCCCAAGGCCAATGGCGCATTTCCCCAAGGCCAATGGCGCATTTCCCCAAGGCCAGTTGGCCATTTCTCACAAGGTCAATGCACATTCTACACAAGACAAATATCGCATTCCTAACAAAGCCAATGATGCATTACCCAAAGCCAACGACCCATTTCACGAAGGCCCTTGACGAATTCAGACGTGGGATCCATATCTAAAGCATGACACAGAGCTACAGGAACAAGTGCAAAAGAGATCTTTAAAAAATGTGTTTACAAGATCCGAGCTACGAAGAAAGGCTGAAAAGGCGTGGCATAACAACATCTGAAAGAATGATGAGAAGAATCTTATAAGATTGTCACCGGAAAGAAGGCTTTGTAGTGGAAGATGTGCTCTGGAATAGGATCAGACAAGGCGACTGGAGGTAAGAGACATAAATTGTATTAAACACTGAAAGGAAAAGCGGAAATTCTCCAGCGGAAGAGTTGTGGAACGGGTTGGATGTTAGTAATACGTCAGTGGACACGATCACAAATTGTTGGAGGAAGGATTGGTTATTAAGAATTCTCGGTAGTTTGCAGAGATTCTAACACAGATTGAAACCCATGTTATGTTGTTATCTTATGTCATGTCATGTGTGTGATTTAATGTCATGTCATGTCACGTCATCATCACCACCACCACCACCACCATCATCATCATCATCAATAAAAATAATAATATCATCATCATCATCATCATCATCATCATCATCATCATCATCATCATCATCATCATCATCATCAACAACAACAACAACAATAATAATAATAATATCATCATCATCATCATCATCATCAATAACAATAACAATAACAATAACAATAATAATAATATCATCATCAACATCATCATCATCATCAATAACAATAACAATAATAATAATATCATCATCATCATCAATAACAATAATAATATCATCATGATAATCAGTATCATTGTTGTCATTATCATTGACATTATTATAATCTTCGTCGTCGTCTTAATTCCATCGTCAATATAATCGTCATCCCCGTCATCATAATAATCATCGTCGTCGTCATCACCCTCATCATCATCATAATTTTCATTATCATCGGTAATTATTGTCGTTGTCGTCATGATTACTGAGCAAGCTACTATAATTCATGTTGTCGTTGGGCTTCTGGATGAATTTCACCGCCAAAGAACGAGACCTAGAAAGCTTGCAACAGGAAGAATGCCTCTGAGGAGTTTATCGTGAAGTGGCGCTTTATAAATTTCCATTACATTACATTACATTACAAAGAACACTCGCTTCTGTCTGCTGTTCTCATCAACCGCATAAACGCGGCGTCTGATGCAAAGGGACCGGGTGACAAGCCAGACTGATTGGACGGCTGTAAAACACGGACGCCGAGTGGACTTGAGGCCCTAACGACATCGGATGAAATGACAATTCCTATCGGTGCATCAGGCACTCTTCGTTCTGTTATAAATGCCTGCTTCGGGCGGATGATTTGGCATTCGCTGTGTCTGACATTCCTTGATTCCGTATGCCCTAGCAGGTACTTGACTGCCGATGCTGTTGATGGCGCTTCAGTGGTGGATTTACCTATAGGCATGATGGGCGGTTCGCCCCCACGCTTCTCTTGGTTATATGCCAGCGCCCCTCAGCCCAGACCCGTGCATGGTGGACTGCCGAATGTGGCGCCCCTCTGGAAATGCTTTTGCCCCTCCACGCAAGCAATCCCGGAGCCGCCAATGTGGAGCTTGTTGTCTGTGCTCTAGTAGGTCGCTGATATCCTGTGCTCTAGCAGTTGCAGCTGTTTTTCATTCCTTAATCCTAATGGAATTCGCCGTCAAGTTTTAATCGTTCAGTCAGTTCTTTGATGTTCTTTAGGTCCAAACTTAAGACTCATTCTTTCAAATTCCTTACCCAGCATAGCCTAGCTTCTGGTTTCTCTGACCTACAGTAATTCGACCTGGTTTCACCAATGGATTATGATTTTGACTGCGATTTCACTTGAAGCGACAATCGATTTATACCTTGGCATTATGATAACGGCACTATAGTAGTCATTAGATTACATTATTCACCAGCAGGTCATTAATTCCTCGTGCCCTCGATGGTGCTCTGATTCCCATTCTTTGGATGCTGCTTAATTAGAATGCCTTCTGACCGCTGTGACTCGTCCACGCCTACGATTCCTCGCTCAGCCAATGAACACATGGCGTGTTAACAAATGTCTTACTTACTTACTTACTTACTTACTCACTCGCTCACTCACTTACTTACTTTCTTACTTACTTTCTTACTTACTTACCTACCTACCTATCTACCTATCTACCAACCTACTTACTTACCTACCTACTTACTTACTTACTTACTTTCTTACTTACTTTCTTACTTACTTACTTACTTACTTTCTTACTCACTTTCTTACTTACTTACTTATTTTCTTACTTACTTTCTTACTTACTTACTTACCTACCTACTTACTTACTTGCTTGCTTGCTTACTTCTGATGGTCAATTCCATATTTTGCGACATTTATGCTGTGTTCCCTAAGCCGTCGACGTTGTTTCCCTAACTTCCTCTGCATTTGCTATTCTTGCGATGGAATTAAGGAGTGCCTGGTAAGCGACGACAATAGACTATTTGCATACGAGTGATTATGTAGCGCTAGAGCAATCTACAAATAAACTGTGTTATGCAGATATGTCTCTGATGGCTGACTGTCAGCAAATTGACCTGTCGTGCGGCTTGATTCTGTATAGTGGCGCTACAGAAGTTACTGTTTGTTTTTATTATGGACGTAAATATATTAAATACAAAATGCCTTTGTAAGGCTCTTAAAATGCGCTAAAGAAGTGCTTGGATATATTATACAAACATACGTACATACATACATACGTACATAAACAGATACATATACAAATAGATACATACATACATACGTACATACAAACTAATACAAGTGTTTATGTAGCTTATGTGTTGATCGCAAAACACTGAGCGTGAGTCGTGTCAGCATCGTCTGCCGATAGTTGGGCGGTAATCGTGAAATCGCATTAGGCTCCGCACGCAGAACACATTTCCGTGATGTGTAGGATGGCTGTTTGCCTCGGTGCTTACATGGCTTTTCTTCCGTCTCCTGCTTAAACAATTTCTAATGATAATTGTTGATTGTTTTCTGCGTGCCTGCCTGCGTGGCTGCCAGACTGCTTGTCTTACTGTGTAACTAACTGCCTGCCTGCCTCTCTGTTTGACTGTCTGTTTAACTGTATGCATCTGTCTGTCTTCCTGCCTGCCTTCCTGTCTGTCTGTCTGTCTAATTGTCTGTCTATTTAACAGTGTGTCTGTCTGCCTGCCCGCCTGGCTGCCGGAAGGACTTGGGGCGAAATATGTCGGTCAATGCACTGCTCTGTTTAAATGCAGAATTATGTCATTGCTATTAAAGTCCATGGAAACAACGTTGTCGTTGGTGATGGCGGTTCCTCTGTTGTTGTCGTTAGCTGTTGCTGACGTTTTACGAGTCTGTTTGGTCAACCCGTTGCCAGGCAAGATTGTCTTTGAATGTCTTCAGACAGGTTGATGGAATAGAAGGAGGAGGAGGATGTGGGAAGGAGGAGGAAATAGAGGAGGAAGAAGGAGGAGGAAATAGAGGAGGAAGAAGAAGGAGGAGGATCAGGAGGAGAATGAGAGGAAGACAGTCAGAAATAACACCAGGAGTCGAATACAAGGATCGTGGTGATGCTGATGATGATGAGGAGGAGGAGGAGGAGGAAGTAGAAAAGGAGGAGGAAAAGGAGCATTAGAAAAACAATCAGGAGGACCATGAGGAGTATGAGGAATAGGAAACGGATGAAGAGTAGCAGAAAGATGGATGAAAGAAGAGAGGAGGGAAACACAAAAGAAAGGAAATACGTGAGGAATAGAGTGGTAAGAACGGAAAGAGAAGAACAAGGAGAAAGGAAATAATCAAGATAAGCAGAAGAAGATGAATGATACAGAGAGGAAGAATAGAATGATGTGGACATGAAGAAGACGAAGAAGGAGGATAAAGAGGGGAGACACTGAAAACGGCGGGCGGAGAAAGACAGACAGAGTTAGTGAGTGAGATAAAGTGAGTGAGGGAGAGTGAGAGAGTGATAAAGAGAGACAGAGAGACAGAGACAGACAGACAGACAGAACGAGATAACGAGAGAGAAAGAATGAGAAATCGTGACAGGGAGAGAGCGATATATATATATATATATATGTAGACAGAGAGACAGAACGAGAGAGAGATAGAAAGAGAGGGCAAGAGAGAGAGAGAGAGTAAGAGACAGAACGAGAGAGCGAGAGAGAGACAAAGAGAGAGAGACAGAGAGGGAGAGACAGACAGACAGACAGACAGACAGATGGAGAAATTGAGAAGGGCATGCCAGAGTCATTGCACCGGACCAGTGTGTAATTCCAGTGAACGCTGAACGGACGCCCGATTGAACGGACGGACGGACGCTCCAACCGACACATCACAGCTTCAGTGGACGGCGGCTGAGGCGCTTTGACGACGACCGACGGAAAGGAGGAAGCGACGCATTGGTGCCTGCACCCGAGGTCCAGATGTGGCCGAGAGGACTACGCTAACAAATGCTGCATCCTCCTCCTTGGCATCTCGGCCATGAGTCGGCGCTCTAGTGATGTCGACTGCTGCTCCTGCTGCTGGAGATGGAGCATCGCCAGCATCCTCCGATGGACGACGGCCGTCTTTCTGCTCTCGGTCCGCGCGTCGCCATGGAAACTCAACGGTAACTGAACTCCATTTTTACTTTTCCATTCATGTCCGTCACGTCCGTCGTCAGTGGTTTGGAAAACTGTAACCATGGGAACTGTGTGCTGCGTCAGATGGTAGCAGTTGTAGATATGTTAGTCTTAGTGTGTATTTTTCAGGACTAATACGTTGCTGAAATTACGGGTAAATACAAGAAGGTCACTACTTTCTTACTTACGAGCCCCATCCGAAAAATGGCACAGGCGAATTGGTCACTGGGTCGCAGACGACGAATTGATGTCCTTCCTTCTGTCTGTCTGTCTGTCTGTCTGTCTGTCTGTCTGTCTGTCTGTCTGTTTGTCTGTATCTATGCGTTCCGACGAATCGATGTCTTGCCTGCTACCTTTAATCGCCATATCTGCCTGCCTGCCTGCCTGCCCTGCCTGCCTGCCTGCCTGCCTGCCTGCCTGCCTGCCTGCCTGCCTGCCTGCCTGCCTGCCTGCCTGCCTGCCTGCCTGCCTGCCTGCCTGCCTGCCTGCCTGCCTGCCTGCCTGCCTGCCTGCCTGCCTGCCTGCCTGCCTGCCTGCCTGCCTGCCTGCCTGCCTGCCTGCCTGCCTGGTCAATATACGACACCGAACCTGGCAACGACTCTGATTTGATTGAGTGTCTGTCAAGAAGTTGGTTTCTCGTGATTCAGTTTCTGAGGCGCTGAAGGAATGCTATAACGGTGCCTGATCGTGATGCAAATCGAAAATCCAGGCAGTCAAAGGGAGGCATGATGTAGCGCCTGCACGAGATATCTATAGTTGCGTTCAACCGAAATTAAGTCCCGTTGGACAGCAGTTCCCTACGTCAACTTCACGGGCACATAAATCAACTTCTCCTGCAAGGAGTCCATCTTGTCTGGCAATTCGACTTGACTTGTAATTAGTGCACATAAGTCAACTCTGCACATGCGCGAGCTCACTGTGGGATCAAAAGCCGTGTTCTCGTGAACCTAACCCAGCATCTCCTGCACGCAAACCAGCTTGTGTTATAAGTCGGTAAGCTATTCGTGTACTAAGCCAGCTTCCTCTGCACGAAAGATATCTTCTCGTGTTCATAAGCTAACTCCTTCTCATATCAGCCAGCTTCTCTTGCACTAAGCCAGCTTTCTCCACATAAACCAGTTTCCTTTCCATTTAAGCCAACTACTCTTGCACATAAGCCAGCTTATGTTATAAATCGACGATCTATTCGTGTACTAAGCCAGCTTTCTCTTCACGTAAGCCAGCTTCCTTTCCATTTAAGCCAACTACTCTTGCACATAAGCCAGCTTATGTTATAAATCGACGATCTATTCGTGTACTAAGCCAGCTTTCTCTTCACGTAAGCCAGCTTCCTTTCCATTTAAGCCAACTACTCTTGCACATAAGCCAGCTTATGTTATAAATCGACGATCTATTCGTGTACTAAGCCAGCTTTCTCTTCACGTAAGCCAGCTTCCTTTCCATTTAAGCCAACTACTCTTGCACATAAGCAAGCTACTTGTGCAAATAACACAGCGTCCATTCAGAGAAGCCAGCTTCTCTTGCACGTAACCTTCCTTCTTGTGCAAAATCAGCTTAGTTTACACATAAGCTAACTTCTCGCGCAAACTTCTTGCGCGCAAAAGCAAGACTTTGTGCACATAAACCACTTCTTGTGTACAAAAGTCAGCTGCTGTGCACTTAAGCCAGTTTTCCTTGAAAACAGGCCGACCGTTAGCGTAAGTCAAAGCAATTTTACTCTGCAGCACTGGTTTTCTTGACTTATCTTTGAACTACTGACCATTGGCCAAAGAAATCTTACGCATTCCTTCAGGTGCTTCGTTTCTGTACGAAGCCAGACGAAGAATGAGTCTGAGAGAGAGAGAGAGACAGACAGGCAGACAGACAGACAGAAAGACAGAGACAGAGAGCCAGAGAAAACTCCAGAGTGTAGGAAGAGCGAAAATTAGTGAAGATGCGTGATCAAGACAGAGGAAGACAGACACACAGACATCCAGACTGACAGATCCAAGTGAGAATCGGAGAACGAGGCAGGTATCGAAAGAAATCTTAGAGAGAGAGAGAAAGGGTGTAAGAACGACAGACAGACGGGAAGAAGGGGGACAGAATCAGACAAACACAACCCAATAGTAAATGAGGAGAATACGGTTGCGAGTCAGGTAGAAAGACAACCCGAGAGTAACAGAGAGACAGAGAGAGAGAGAGACAGAGACACAGAGAGAGACAGAGAAGGGAGATACAGACAGAGAGATAAAGAGACAGATGCAGATACAGATATAGAAACAGATACACAGAGAGGGATGAGAGAGAGAGAGAGAGAGAGAGAGAGAGAGAGAGAGAGAGAGAGAGAGAGAGAGAGAGAGAGAGAGAGAGAGAGGAAATAGAAACAGAGATAGACAGACAGATACAGATAGTGAAGAGAGCAGCGTGGTTGAGTACAAATTGTAGCGATCCAGACGTGTGATATAAATATACAGTTCGTTTGATATATGACCCGGAACAGTCGAAGCGACCGAAGGAAATTCCTGCGCAAAAATAGCGAATCAATAATCGAGGACGGACGGACGGACGGACGGACTGCGGACGGACGGACGGACGGACGGACGGACGGACGGACGGACGGACGGACAACGCCCGGCTGCTGTTGTCGACGATGACGAACAATTTACGCTTTAACTACGGCTTCATTCGCCATAAAACAGGCGGTTTCTTCTTCTCTTCTTCTTTCTTCTTCTTCTTTTCTCTTCTTCTTCTTCTTTTTTTTTCTCTTCTTCTTCTTCTCCTTCTTTTTCTTTTTCTTCTTTTTCTTCTTCTTCTTTTTTTTCTTCTTTTTCTTCTTTTTCTTCTTCTACTTTTTCTTCTTCTTCTTCTTCTTCTTCTTTTTCTTCTTCTTCTTTTTCTTCTTCTTCTTCTTTTTCTTCTTCTTTTTCTTCTTCTACTTTTTCTTCTTCTTCTTCTTCTTTTTCTTCTTCTTCTACTTCTTCTTCTTCTTCTTTTCTTCTTCTTCTTCTTCTTCTTCTTCTTTTTCTTTTTCTTCTTCTTCTTTTTCTTTTTCTTCTATTTCTTCTTCTTCTCATTCTTCTTCTTCATCTTCTTTTCTTCATCATCTTCTTCTTCAACGTCATCAGCTTCTTCTTCTTCTTTTTCTTTTTCTTCTACTTCTTCTTCTTCTGCTTCTTCTTCTTCTTTTTCTTCATCATTATCTTCTTCTTCTTCTTCTTCTTCTTCTTCTTCTTATTCTTCTTCTTATTATTATTATTATTATTTGCGTTCTTTTTCTCCCGACTCCTTCCTCCTCTTCTTCTTCCTCCTTCACTTATTCCTTTTCTTCGCATTCTTCATACATTCACATGTGCATATGATTGGGTTGATGTCTCGTGCTTTGTACACCAGCGCTATAGATATTACTAATTAGACTTACAAATTGTTATCGTGATTAATTATAATAACTGTTGCTTGGAGGTGATTGGTGTTTGCTGGACTCGGGTGAAACAGTCCTCACTGACCAGTCGGGTTATTCCCAGACGGCCTACGTTAGTAGAACCCGCGATGGTTCCGTCTGGCTTCGTTTCGGCAAAGATCAGTCGACTTCCGAGTGGATTTTCGACCGAGAAACGCTACTTCCGGCCCACTTTTCGCTGCTCGAACCGAGCGAGGTAAACGGCCTTCTGTCCCTCAACTACACGGACTACTGCGTCCTGACCGACCTCGAGCTGAGCCTCAAAGCCGACCTGGCCTGGCATCCCTCGTACATCACCGTCTTCGACCCCAGACATAAAGACACGGAGACGGTCCTCTTCCGGCACAACAAAGACTGCCACATGAGCACGTCGCTCACGCTAGGACCGCAGAAGCAGGGACTGCTTTGCGACGGCGGAAGGAAAAACGCCTGCGGCCAGCGCAATCTGCCGGAAAGAGGTCGCGAGTCGCCACCGGTGTTCCTGCGCAGCGTGAACTTTGACCCGGTAGGCCCAGACCACTGGAGGTGTGGCGAAGATGAATTTCAGAATTCGTATTCGTTCAAGGGTTCCTACTATCATGCCTATGTCAAAATGGCCAATTGTGGACCCGCCAAAGGTAGGTAATAATAATTATAATAATAACAATAATAATAATAATAATAATAATAATAATAATAATAATAATGTTAATGGAATGTGACGTCATCAGTTGACCGCGTACGATGGAATTTTTAAAGTTATAGAGTTAAATAAATATATCGAGTTTCAATCAGCGTTAGGGCAGGAATTCTACATCAGTTACTCTGTCAACGCCTCATGACTTTAAGAATTTTATTCGTTGAATGCAACTCGTCCAGGATACAACACACCAGGGTTTGATAAATTTTACCATCTTTAGCGATCATCTCGCCTTTCAAAATTGTCGGCATCACTACGGAACCTACATTCAAATGTTAATTCGTTTGAATTATGAAACGGAAAAAAGCCTAATGTTACGTCACTTCAATTATGAAACAGTTATTGTTAATTCGCTCGAATTATGAAACGGAAAAAAGCCTAATGTTACGTCACTTCAATTATGAAAGAATGTTATTGTTAATTTGCTCAAATTATGAAACGGAAAAAAAGCCTAATGTTACGTCACTTCAATTATGAAACAAAGTTATTGTTAATTCGTTCGAATTATGAAACGGAAAAAGTCTAATGTTACGTCACTTCAATTATGAAAGAATGTTATTGTTAATTCGTTCGAATTATGAAACGGAAAAAGTCTAATGTTACGTCACTTCAGTTATGAAAGAAAGTTATTGCTAATTCGTTAAATTATGAAACGGAAAAAAGCCTAATGTTACGTCACTTCAATTATGAAAGAAAATTGATGTTAATTCGCTCGAACTATGAAACGGAAAAAAGCCTAATGTTACATCGCTTCAATTATGAAAGAAAGTTACTGTTAATTCGCTCGAATTATGAAACTGATGCAAGCCTATTTTTACGTCACTTCAATTATGAAACAAATCATTTCAATCAATCAATCATTTTTTATTGCCACCAATAACAGCAAACAAACTTAGAGTACATAGATTCTCAGATACAGTAAGCAAAAGCAGCTTTGAAGGGATAAAATCCCGCTAAATGAAGACAACTGTGATATGATACAACCTATAACGGTGAATGAGTAATCTGAGAAATACCAATTACAAGAATCAGAACCATAGAACAAAAAATGACGATCTATTTTTATTATTTTATATTATTTAGGTGCACCTCCAAATCTCTACGATTTGAAGGTGCACCTAGTCGACCAGTTGCCAGCGTGCCAGCCAGGTGACCAGTTGCCAGCGTGCCAGCCAGGACGCCACCAGCATCTCTAGCTGCACCACCACCAGCACCATCTGCTTTTGGTCAAGCAAATCAGTCGGATCTCTTCGCACAAGTGTCCGCAACTGCCGCAGGTGTCGCTGTTGGATCAGCTGTTGCTCACACTGTTGGTGTAGCGATGACAGGCAGTGATGGGCAGTCAGAACCTGCTTCTGCTCCTGCTCCCCAAACAGAGCAAGCGTACAGTCAACCCCAAAACACTCAGAATCAGAACAACCCTTACCAGTTTGAACTGAAAAAATTCATGGACTGTAAACAGAACCCGCACGATATCACTCTCCATTTCGGAGTGCCTGTGTGATGTGCCAGGATAATAATAATACAAAATAATAATAATAATAATAATAATAATAATAATAATAATAATAATAATTATTATTATTATTATTATTATTATTATTATTATTATTATTATAACTTTTTTTAGCCCCGAGGTATTTATGATTCCTCAGGAAGTAAAAAAATTATCCGGAAGAATATGGACCATATGGACCTTGTTGATTAGTTCTTGAGAGGCGTATTTCTCGAAGAATAGCAGCGATGACATCATCACTCTCAGCAGCAGCAGCTGGAAAAGATTTAATGACCGCTGACGTATTGTTCTGTGTCTACGTCAGATTCCAGTTGTGTTCTTCTGGAAATTGAGATTCTGAAAGCGACGCCCAGTAAATGCTGATTCCTCGTGTCATTTTCAATTCCCCCCTATATGTGTGTCTATGTGTGTTTATGTGTTTACGTGTGTATGTGTATGTGTGCATATGTGTGTCTATATATTCATGTGTACCTGTGTTTGTGTAATTCCTGTATATCCAGCCAGAGACCCAACACGCACCTTCCATTAATACGAGGAAACTGTTTTCTTGCCCCAGGGCTGAGCTTCGAACGCCTTCATGTAGAAGGCGCACTACTTGAATACCTTGAATGAATGATTGAATGCATGAGTAATGTTACTAGACATTCATATAGCGCCTTCTAATTCTCATTTTTCTGTCTGCCTGCCTGTCTGTCTGTCTGCCAGTTAGTCAATCTGTATGTCTGTGTGTCTTTCTGTGTGTGTCTGTGTGTGTCTGTGTGTGTTTGTCTGTGTGTGTTTGTCTGTTTGTAATCAATCTGTGTGTCTGGGTGTTTCTGTGTGTGTCTGTCTGTCTGCCTGTTGTCTAATTTTTAATACACCTCTAGTTCAACTCGCAGTTCTGCCATGCTAAAGTGCCTCAATCTCTTCGTCTGCCTTTGCCCCCGAAACTAATCAATCCTTCGTGTTCTCAAAAATTGTGTTTGCTTGGCTCTAAGTTCCTGTGTCCATTTGTCCAGTTCCGTTGACCCTAGGACGCGACAAAGACCGATCGATCATCGATTAATCAACCGAGTGTCAATGCTCCTCAAAAGCATATCTCGGATTCGGTTCGATATCACACGATCACGTCAGCTGGAAAAGATATGCGCCCGAAAATAGACAACTGCATGTCGTCAGCTATAGACAGACAGACAGACAGACAGACAGACAGACAGGCAGACAGACAGACACACACACATACAGCGAGTGCAATCGTCGGCTATTCAATTTGTTCCTCGTCTGATGCCAATCCTTGAATTTCCAGTCGGTTTATTTACAACCGACACTTTGCAATGTTTACCTGAAAAAATAATAGCTGCATGTAAATGACAGTAATTTATCAAACACCCGAAACATGTAAGGTCTTTAAGGACCTCTTAAAGATCTTAGGATGGCGCTACATCGGATTGCACTGTATCTCATTGCAATGCGTATCTGCGAAATTATTATCGTCGTCTGCCTTAGGCCAAACATTGATCATGGTAGTAGTTCCTCAGTTTAACGACAGCATATGGCATCCAAGGCCGTTGACGTCGCCCTCTTCCTTTATCCAGGCTTGGGACTGGCACTACCCCCAAAACAAGGCAGTGGCGGAGTTCATTGATCATGGACTACATGAGACGTGGCTATATTTCAGAGATTTGAATCTCTGGCCAGCACGGTCCTTACACGGGAACCTTAAATGGCGTGGCGCCCATTAAAACGGGAAGCGGTGGCGAAGGATCTCACCCGATAAATTCATTGCAACATGACCCGGGTCGAAGCCATGCGGTCGCTTTAGAAAACCGTTTACATTTACACTTACATTGCATGCAGATGCCAAGAAAAAGAAGAGTGTTTTGTCCAGCAGCGTTTTTTCTCGTTCATTCGGCTCCTTGGTCTTTTGGTTAGTAAGTAAGCAGCCGCGTTAGAAATAGCGTAAAGAATAATATATTCATTGTATTCGGCTGCTAAAGTCATCTGAGAAATGCATCGATTTCACCAATTTCGTTGACCGTTGAAGGAGAGATTCTAGTCCGATCGAGAGAGCAGAAATAGTCGGTCAGTCCGTGAACAGAGCAACAAATGCCTTTTAGCCGTTCCCATTGGCGACGATTTGCTGGAGTAAATTCGTTGTCCGCGACAAAGAAGGAAGATGTCAAGGAGAGTAAAGAAGGAAGAGAAAGGAGGCGAAGATAGGAAGGGATGCGGAGACTGGGAGGTAGGAGATGCGGAGGCTGCAAATGTATGGATGTGGAAGCAGGAAGGAAAGGATGCGAAGGTGGAAGCATTACGCGAAGCAATATTGGTGGAAATGAAGCAAGACAAGAAGGATGGCTTTTTAAAATAGGGCCTGCTTACATTAGATACTAATATGGGTAGGACTGCCACAGACATTGTAGAGTAGAAGCTCAGTCCCTTAAAAGCCAATCCTGAGTTACAAAGGAGATATGCAGGATTGTAAATGCCACATTTCTGCACATAAATTGGAGCCCATCGTGTCTTGCCCTGGTTTTGATCTTCCCCTTGGTGCAGTCTTCCGGTGCACATGCGTATCGCTGCTCTTGACTCGAGCAAACACTTTCAAACTGTCTGAAAACGTGCTTATTTAGATCAGTTACATAGTCACGTGTGCCGAGCTTTCGTGAGGTACTTAAAAGGCGCTATATTAAGTGTCTTAAGAACTAACGACTTCATTTTCTTAGCCTCGATATACAAGGGTCGGTGGCCAGTCTTCTCCCTTACCGTGTGATCTTCCTATCGGCATGCAGTGTGAAGTACATGTGCTCATTTTATAGCCAAGTTTACCAAGGAGAGCTAGTGGAACATAAATCTTGAAATATCTTTCTGCGTTGATGGGAATTTGAACCTTTGACCTTTAGACTGTCAACATATCCAGCATGCTAACCACAAGACAACCGGGAACCCCATAGACATAAAGTGTCTTTGAAGCACATTTCATATTGCCTCTGGTGGCAGATGTCTGTGTCTAACAGCCACAAAAGGCCCCAATGCGCAGGTAGTAATAGGTATCAACGAATGTGCTTCATTACTAGACACTTATGTCTACGACCGTTCTGGTTACATTAATGTCTGCCGTTTCAGACATTATACTTTACAGCATGGGAGGCATTGTGAGAGAAAGGTCAAAGAAACAACGGATACTAAACGAGGTAAAGACAGAACGACCGGAAAGAGCGAGAGAACAGGACCTAATCGTAATTTTAATCGTAATCGTAATCCCGAGATTTCTACAGCCCCCAACGAAAGCCACGTCACGGGGACCAGCTTATTCACAGGACGGAAGTGATATTAACGCAAGGCAGAGATGAAGGACCGAGGAAAGGCTGAAAAAGCGAAACTACCTAAATTGCTATAGGGGTGTTCGCATATTATGCACCCATCCGGTCCATAATTCTCTTCGATCTGTTCGATCGACGCACCGGATCCGCGTATACTTCGAGCATTTGCCTCTGAAACGCCGGCTTCCTTATGTGCAACGCCAGATCAAGATAATGGAGAATTATTCTGATGCGTACACAGCCAATTACCAGTGTATTCGCCTCGCTTTCTCAACGCCGACGACGAAAATAATAGCTCGGGCGCTCTATAAATCCGGCGATTAGGTGGCTGTTACGCGGATCTTTGTAGCAAATACCGCACGACAGTTTTCCTCGACGCTCGGAAGTCGTAATTTCGTGTTTTGCTGCGGCGTTTAATTGCTTATTCTGCTTTTATGTGACTTAAGATGTTGTTTTTATATGACTTAAGATGTATAGACATTCTGTCCCGATAAAACTGTAGCTGTAGAGAGACATTTCTGCTTTATTATAGTTATCGAGCAATCTGCTTTTTAAACGAGGAATTATCCAGCGTCGTTTTCTACCCACAATTTTTTCCGTCCGCAGAACTGGAAGCCTGGCTTTTCACGAGTGCAGAAACCATCTCGTGAATAGCTTGTTGTGTTGTACAATATTTTGATAAGAAATAATAAAATGTCTATTCCGACTTCTGCTCTGATAAGCACAGAGAAAACGGATAATGCATCTTTTGCATTGTTTTGTACCGTGTACATGTATATCGGCATCGTATTGATTTGCCATAAGGTTGCCTCTCTTAATCCGTCCTTGTATATATGCATATGTTAGATGCATGTCTCTGCCATTTAATGTGACGTTATGTTACGCTATGTCGTTCTGTGTCATGTTGTGTTATGTTATGTTATCTTGTGTCATATTATGTCATGTAATAATGTTTTGTGTTATGTTATGTTATGTTGTTTTGCGTTATGTTAGGTCATCTTGTGTTATGTTATGGTATGGTAAGTCATATCATGTTTTCTTGTTTTGTGTCATATCATATTATATTATGGTATATTTTGTTATGTTATGTTATGTGTAATTGTAATTTTGTAATTGTAATTTGAGATTTATAAAGCGCAACTCAACAGAGGTGCAATTTCATGTCATGTCCTATCATGTCATGCATGTCATGTCATGTAAATCTCCAAAATTTCTCATCGCCACATAAAAGCCGCGTCAGAGAGACCGCTCATTCCCTGGCGCTATATCAAATCAAGTCTGCAAGAAGCAGATTATGTCTGTCTGGATATGATGTACGTGGGGCCTATGTATGCAGTTGTGTTAACTAACCGACTAATACACTTGCAGACCTACACACAGACATACAGTTATGTTACGCTATGTTGTTCTGCGTCATGATTGTTGTGTTATGTTATATTATCTTGTGCCATATTATGTCATGTTATAATGTTTTGTGTCATATTATGTCATGTTATAATGTTTTGTGTCATATTATGTCATGTTATAACGTTTTGTGTTATGTTAAGTTATATTGTTTTGTGTTATGTTAGGTTATCTTGTATTATGTTATGTTATATTATATTATCCGACCCATAGACATATCTCCCTCTATAGGCCAACACCACAGTATACACTTGGACACCATAACCAATAATTTCCACCGTAGCAGCATGCTCTCTACCCCCCCCCCCCCCCGGTTTACCCCTCCCCGGATTCCAGCCTGGCACCGAAGCTGATTTACAACCTGGCTCTTGCGGACTTGATCTGATATAGCGTCGGTGCAATGAATAAGCTGGACTCTGGACGAAGCTTCTGTGTGGAGATTTACATTTGCATTTACATTTACATGTACAATACAGCGTGTCTGTTTGAAATTGTGCGCGGGAAAAATAGCACACCTGTTTACTGCAGAATAGTAACTTTGCAACAATAATACCTACATAATTATGTGTATAGATTCATGTACTATACATATTACATATATATATATATACAAAATAGATATATAAGCATCAGACAATATATACGCATATATACATATACTCATGATACACACATATATACATATATATATATATATATATATTCACACAAAGGTATATATATACTTATATATTCGGCAACCGTAGACTTTGTCACGAAGTGGACCAACAGTCCTCCAGGCTTTTGTCAGTCATTCGAAACCCGACAAAAGTAATTTCCAAAAACTGATTTTCTAATCTTCCTGCGCATGCCTCACTACCACATACAGCCTACTGTATATATATATATATATATATATATATATATATATATATGCCTAAAAGGCCTATCTTGTATATTGTATGCGTGGGCGCAATATAGATGCTTAAGCGTTGCAGTACAATTATATCTATATATATGCGTGTTGCAGGTAGCAGCGTAGGAATGACGTAATGCCTATTTATATATAGGCAAATTTACCCTGTATATGTATACATTTGGAAAGTGTATATTGCATATGTACATATATACACAGACTGTATATATATTCATAGACGGTATGTAATTATAAGAATGTATGTATATATTTATGGACAGCACGTAATGTATAAGTGAGTATATATATATATACACATCATACATGTGTATATAATATGCATGCGCTGCAGAGGTATGGCAGCAATGTCCAGCTAATGGCACCCGTGGGCCATAGATCAACGTGCATTGAACGGTGGATAAATAGCCATGGATGAAATCTCCCGCACTTGGTCGGTCTCCTTATAGGTCTCTGTATCCAATGCAGCAGCACCAGCACCAGCAGCAGCACCAGCACCAGCAGCAACACCACCACCACCATCAGTCGCCATCTGGCGATGCGTCTTCCTCGAAAGATATGTTAGCATCCGCCTCCGAGCAAATAAACAACTCTTAACAGCGTACTGTGCAGCAAATGAACTATAACCCTATCTTCTATGAAAATAAATATACATCCCTGCTCTCCCGTGCATGACGCCCTAGCCCAATCATGCTGTGTTCTTGCTAAATCTACTCTAGTCTAATCCGAAAACATCTTTAGCGTCGTTATCTTAATGCACAAGGCATCAATCCAAGCTCCTCATATGTGTTTATCATCCACTACTTCCAAAATAATGGTTTAATGTCTAATATGTATGCACTATGAAGCCCGTTCTCCTTAGATTATTTATGAATGATGATGTAAAATATATTTTGCACTTAGAATTTTGTCACGCGCCGATAGATATATACCCCATCCGAAAATCGTGCATAGTTTTCGATCGTTTTCCATCTGTCTTCTATTTTTGGACAGCCCTGTTCATTGTGTAGCTTTTAATATAATCGTCATAAATTTTATTACAGTTCCATCTAAATCGTAGGCTGTGAACTACATTGCTGATTCCGACACTCTTGTATGTAAAATCCAAGTACAGAGGGCGGTGTATGCTGTGAAGCTCGTGTATCATGGAAGTTATGCCAAATCATTTTCGTGCAGGTTATGGCTGTGCTGTGCATGTAGATGCTTTTGCAAATAGATGCGTGCGTTTTGATCTCTTATTAATTGATTGTGCAGTCCAAAAGAGTGCAAAGGGATGTATTGACTTGTGCAAAGGGATGTATTGACTTTACCTTTTTGCAGGATAGCACTTCATGTGATATATATTAAGCTTTTGGTATGTTCTAAAAGATTCCCGAATGTTCGGATACGACGCAGTTATGCGTCCAGAGAAGGACGACTCCCTGCGCAACGCCGTTCTCATCCCATCTCCGACGAGCGGGGCCCTTGAGGACGGAACTGTGATCGGATGGCAGCTGTTCGTCCAAATCGTCTCCGTCAGACACGCCGTATTCCTCCAGGTCTGGCGGCCTGCTTCGCCCCGTCGACCGTCACCCGACTACCTGAACTTCACCCTCGTCGGGCAGACGTTCCTGCGACCCACTGAGCTTCGCTACGTCGAGATAACCCTCGAACCGCGTCAGTACCTTCGAATAAGACGCGGTGACGTCCTCGGACTCCACTTCCCCGACTCGAACCCCATCGGATGGACGGCTGTACCCTGTGCCTTCAGACCCCAAGCCTACCTAGCCGCTGTCCGGTCATCGGCTGCCGGCGTCGGTCGGACTGTTCGCTTCGACAGAGCGCCACCTGGCCAGGACGCCTGTCGACAGTATTCGTTTAACGCTATCTTAGGTTGGTTCAATATTTACACTAAGTCTTGTCGTCTTCTACATGCCCCAGTCCACTCAATGGCTTCAACTGCACACACACACTCACACACACACCACACCACACACGTACACACGTACACACGTACACGCACACATACATACACACATACAGACACACCAAACCACACCACACACGTACACACCCATACACACATACACACATACACACATACGCACGCACAGAAGCAAACACACGTACACGCACACACGCACTCGCACGCACACACATACGCACACGCACACATTAGTCTACCGACTAACACTCGGAACATTACATTTGATTGATAAATTACATCAACCTGTAATACAACACGTAATGTTACATTAACTCACATCACATTTTGCCATTGACATTTATGATTCCTCTGAAAGCAGGAGACTATATTTTATTACATTACCACTGATATGAATTATATTGTAATGTATATTACTACATAACATCTACATCGGTTTACACATAATCGCATACAAAAACCTTAGAAATCAGCATATGCAGGAATCATTAACTATAGCGCCTTATCCGATATCGAGTGTACAATTCTTATTATTTCTGTATTCATTAAGCGCCACTATCCAATGACAGTTAGCATCAAACGATGTGCAGAAAGACTCGCTCCAGGTCTCTTTACAGTAACCGTCTCAGAGGAAGTTCGAACTCACACTCCCCGCGTTACAAGTCGACCGCTCAAACCAGTCGGCTACCGTGTCACAACACATTGCTTATTGTTACAACATCAGTTCTTGTTTAGCTATGCCATAGCTTTCCGCGCACATAAAGACAATGGCATATTATGTTGAATGGCTTTGATTGCAGCCAAGTTTCTGCGAGCTATTCATTTATGATTGTGGATCTTGACCTGGAATCGAACCCTTCCTGCCTCTCGATTCTGTTTTGACTGAGCGCCTGTGAATAAGCGGATTCCAGCGACTTGGCTTTCGTTGGCCCTGTAGAAATCTCGAGCTTACGGTTACGATTACGATTAGCGGGAGAAAAGAGCTATTGCCATTTAGAGTTCGGTCCGTTTGCCAGGACTGATGTTATCCGGACTGCAATGTCTTCATTATAAAGATGCCCACAATATTGCCTCTCTATCTCTCTAACAATTTTGTATCCATCTAGTGCATTCAGATTATAATACGCAGTGCTTGTTTCAGACGGAACGCTCCGGAACGGCGTTCCGGCACCTTTTTTCGGCTAATAGAAAATAATTTAGTTTTTAATAGAAGAATTGTGCTACTATGTTATTTTAAATATGTAATATAATGTAACTTATTTAATTCAATTTCAGTGTTTACTTTACACTGTTTTCAGTGTTTATTGATTGATAAAAATAATGAAATTTTAGCACAAAATTCCATAATTGTTCAGTTTCGGAACCTTTTTCTCTAGAAAAAAGCACTGATAATACGTATCTCATTTCGAATTCCATCCATTTTTCAGTCAATCTTTTGTTCTTTCTTTCATTTCTTCTCCTGTTATTCTGTTCGTTCATGTATTCGTTCGGCCGTTCATTTATTTCTTCATTTATTGATTCGTTCGCTTGTTCTTTCGTTCATGCATGCATTCACTCATTCCAATTCCTGCTCAGTTAATAGCACCACGCTGCACAGCCGGTACCTAAGTATCGTCAGAGAATCAGCGATGCGTGAAATGCTATCGTTCGTTTAGCCAATCGAACCGGTGCCAGACTGATCGAGGACTGGACATGTCCAAACGGCCGGATCGGTCTGTCATCCGAAACGAGGCTGCTCAGTAGACCGGAACAACGAGACCTGGAAGAATCGTTGCGTTATGACGGTCACCCCTCGTCGACTAAGCCCATCTTCCGCAGCCAACAGGACGTCATCAACTACTACTTCAACGCTTCAGATGCTGATGCTGTCTTCGTTAACATCTTGATCGTAATCGTTACTTGCTTCCTACTAACACTCGCCATACTAACGATTATTGGCTACTTCGTCGCCTCTGAATAACAGGCTATACAGTCTCATAACATATAATATAATACTAATATATTATAATATTAATATAATTTAATAATATTATTGTAATATAATATTAATATAGGGGCTAATATAGCCTTTCCCGCGCAGACCGTCTGCACGCAAGTTCGGCCAAAAGTCCATTCTCTGATGAGTTTTCCTAAAGAGGCTCTATATAAATGTGTACCCACAAAATACAAATTACAATTAGTCTACACATTAATATATTACATGTAATAATACTATTAGAGCTATGTTATATAGAATCATATTATATATATCTTATAAATATAATTATAGGCCTAAATATAGGCTATTACGCATACATGGTTGCTGTTAAGTTAAATAGATATGACAGTCTGACACACAGACAGACACACAGACAGACACACATACAAACACACAGACAGACACACATACAAACACACATACAAACAAAATATACACAGACACACACAGACACAAGCACGTACAGGCAGACACGCATACAGCGATCCGGGTAAAAGGATAATGTTTATATAGCCTAAGGAATATTGAAGCGATACAGAGTCGCAGAAAGACATATTGCATGAACAGTGAAAATGGGATACAACAGATATATATATATATATATATACACATACATACATACATACACACATGCAGTATATACATACATACATACATAGAGAGGCAGAGACAGAGAGAGACAGAGACAGAGAGACAGAGTGATGACGGCGTTGATGGGAAGGTGTACAGACATGTAGGATGCAAAGTAGGTAGGTCCATAAAATAACTGGGATAGACGTCCTGAGAAGCCAACCCCGGGCGATGTGTGTGCGTGTGTGTGTGTGCGTGCGTGTGTGTGTGGGTGTGGGTGTACGTGCGTGTGTGTTTGCGTGTGTGTGCGTGTGTGTGTGTGTGTGTGTGAAAAGAATTCCGGCGGCACTCACAGAATTCCAGATTTTGCCATCAGAATCCGGGGTTTATGTGCGCCCTGACGCAGGACGACATGACCGTCTGAAGACGAAGGCCACTAACTCGACGATAGCCGTTTGAATTAACGACTCTTCCGGACACAGTGCATGCTCGCCGGGCTGTTCTCTGCTATTGATCTCAGTTTCGCTGTTTTCTGTGGACCAAGGGGGACTCTGGAAGTGATAATAATAACGCGCCCACTATCGTTTAGACCTGCGGTGTCCAACTTTTTTGAAAGAAGGGCCACGTAACCATTTTTAAATTTAGAGGGGCTCGGAGGGCCGGATTAATATCGTCGACACAGCCGGGTTGTGTGGCCCGCGGACCACGTATGGTCCATAAATTGAAAGTATCCAAGCATAAGCCGAGTCTGTATGCCTATGTAGGGCGCCGCACGGTTGTAAAGGGAGGGGTGACAACTGACGGACGGATTGATAGGGACAAAGGAAGGTTTGCGTTTTTAAGTTGCCATAAACCTTAACGACTTCTCCCCAAAATCCATTGACTCCAATCTTTTATTGAACCATACTTTACTCCACAAGTTAATTCTTTCCCCTTTCGTTTTCAGCAGACTTTTGAGGCTTTTATCCCATCCGATCAAATGCGCGTCATAAACGTTGATTTTCAGTGTGAAAAGTTCATGTTCAGGGCCTCCACTGTTTTCGAGAGGGGTCTATGGCCGCCGACCTCATGTAACTGTTGCCCTAGCGCTTAATTACAACGATTTACTTGCTCGTAACCCTGGGCCTAATTTTTAATTAACGTATCCCATATCACACAAGAGAGACGTAAGGGAGACACTCATTTCCTTTTCCTTAGCCCTTGAGCCGGCAAATGACGAATCCCAAAGTCCTGGACATGGGACCTATGCATCGTAGGACTTACCGTTTACTTCCCAGCTTACACCGGTACCAAATTGTATTGCTTGGTAACAGAGGCATGGTGTGCGCAAACAACTTGCCCAGGGTTGTTACACGAAGTCGAACCCGCAACCGCATGATCACTGACCAAACACGTTACCGATCGACCACCGTGCCGGAAATTTATTATTTAGAACAATATAATACTTTGCACTGCGATAATCATTCAAGAGTGAGTGATCTGCGCCAACACCATTTCCCCATCAGTCTAACCCACTTCATTCGCTTCCGTCCTTGAGTTTGTCGAGAGCTCCTCCCGTCACCATATAGCGCGATGGATCAGCGCTCATGGTGCAGTCTGGCAGGTTGGACGTCAAAGGTCATAGGTCACGGTGACGACAGCCACGGTAGAGGTCCTTCCCATCACCCTTATCGGCATTCGACTGTTTTTATGCCTCCATAAACCAGGCGCCAATCTGCGAACCCATTTTCAGGCCCGCCGAAACGGTAATAGCCGTCCCTTCCGTTCAGTCCAGTCTTCCCCACCCTCTTCCATCACACCCTTCCCACCCTCTTCCATCACAACCTCCCATCACCCACATCGTGCGCACTCACTGCCCCACCCAAACACCAAACGCCTGCGTCGAATGCGTTTCCGTCGAAGGCTATTGAACACCGTTGTTTTTTCCGCATCGGAAATTTTTTTGCGAAATGGAACGAAGGAGGATTGGGAGAACATCAACGGCCCTGGAATACATGCAGTAGGAAGAGGTCTTCAACGAACGTCACTTAATATCTCGTTCATTCACTCGTTCAGTCTAATCTAATCCAATCCAATTACTTCTATATAGCGCCATTATCAACGCACAAGGCATTCGTCGATGGTTATATTCACTTGTTCACCCATTCATTTATTCATTCATTGAATCATTCGTTCGTTCGTTCATTAATTCATTCACTAGTTCGTTAGTTTGTTCGTACATTCATTTGTTCGTTTCGTTCGATCGTTTAGAGGCCTATTCATTCATTATGTAATTCAATCTCTAAGTCAGCCAGCGAGTTAGTCAGACCAGTCAAGATTGACATCATCATCATGACCATCGTGAACAACAACAACAACGACTCCGAGCGTCCATTACACATAATTCAAGCCGGACAGAACTGTCGTGCGGACTGAGCTTCTGGATATCGACCTGATTGCGGCTTGGTTTTGTTGTGCCATCGGTTGATGCCTTGTGCATTAGACACCGGCGCATTAGAAGTTGCTAATAATAATAATAATAATAATAATAATAATAATAATAATAATAATAATAATAATAATATGAACTTCCATACTGCCACTGTTATGATGCTCAAAGCATCAGTCGATGGTTGCTGCTAAGCAAAATCATAGTGCAAGCGGCATTCTGTGCCGAGTCCGGTCGAAAGGCCAAGGGAATCCCAGAAGACACACACACACACACACACACACACACACACACACACACACACACACACACACACACACACACACACACACACACACACACACACACACACACACACACAATAATAATAATAATAATAATAATAATAATAATAATAATAATAATTTCAAAAATGCCAGACATAACGGACTCGCTATCACCTGCGTCCAAATCGCAGTAAGCCCTACAGCACGACAACCGAATATGAAGACACTATACTCGAACTCTGCATCTGAATGCTACAGCCATTTAGTCCGCGCTCTTTCCGCGTCCGAAAATGCCAGTTAAGTCTGGCAGAATCGTAATCGTAATCTCGAGATTTCTACAGCGCCCAACGAAAGCTAAGTCGCGGGAACCAGCTTATTCACAGGCGCTCAGTCAAAACAAAATCGCTAGGCAAAAGGGTTCGGTTCCAGGTCAAGGTCAGAAGCGGCGTGGGAGATATTTTATACTGAAGCGCAAACACAACTACAACAATTCAACCACGGGCCACTTTTACTCCCTAGTTTGATACTTAGGCCTACTAGGCCCAAATACTAACTTAGCTCAGCTAACTTCACTACAGTTCGTAATCGTAATTCCGAGATTTCTACAGCGCCCAACGAAAGCCGCGCCACGGGGACCAGCTTATTCACAGGCGCTCAGTCAAAACAAAATCGATAGGCAAAAGGGTTCGGTTCCAGGTCAAGATCCAAAAGTCAGACGAAGAGACAGCGTGGCAGCTACAGGTGGTGGTGGTGGTGTTTGGGGTTGGAGAGGAGAGAGAGATAAGAGAAAGAGGGGGTGTCAGGGTACGATCAGTGAAAGTGGAATGTTTTGAGTTTTTAAGTGAAAGGCCGAAGCAGAAATTGCCAGAGTCGTATCCCCAGCGCCCAGCTCCAATGGAGGAGATAGGTTTGGAAGAATACTGAAAAGCAGCAGTAGTAATAAATTGCAGTGTAGAAAGGGTTGAGTGACATGGGTACAGAGGTCTCCGCCATCTGGCTCCATATCAGTTGGTACCAGGTACTATGTAATTGTCGACCAGTCACACAAGTGCATCTAAATATTTTAGCTTAGGTAGCTTCGTTTCTGTAATATATTCCCTACCTACTATATAATATAATATTACTGTGCAAGTTAGAAAAGACAGAAGACCAGGTTTTTTGGTGGAGGTATGCAAGAAGCATCTGAATCATACTTACCTTATCACTTTCGCAATAGGCCGAGATTTGTTTTGTGTATTTTTATCTAGTGAAGATGACATTAAAGGAGCTGAATGCTGATCTGTGTGTTTAATCCAGCAAAATCAGTCAGACTTTGTAGGTCTGTGTATATAGACGATCTCCCAAAATGGATGAGTTCGATTTGTCAGCTGAAACATTGCTAAAATAGTGTTTGAAATATCATGAAACGCTATAATGTGGCCATGCGCAGCTCACACCTATACGTATAGGGTGCTGTACTTGGTCCTCCTTTGTTTACGTTATACACCACAACTCTAGGTAAACAGCTAGACAATCATTCACAAGGATATCATTTTTATGCGAAAGATACTTAAATCTACATTTCATTTGACAGTTTGTCTTGTTACTCATTTGTGCAGCTGTTGTCTGATGCCTTTAAGAAGCTGCGGTCTTGTATGGCGGCTAATAAACTCATCCTTGACGCATCAAAGTCTGAATTTCTACTACTAGGCCCCCGCAGCAACTTAAGAATTTTGTATGACTAAAATCCTTACAGCCGGGTGACTCATTTGTTGAGTTGGCAGATGACTTGGACGTTGTTTTTGATTCTACCGTGTAACTCACAAACTATGTAAATGGTATTTGTAAGTCATCATACATGTATATTCGTGACATATGCAGAATTAGGCAGTATGTCCCCATGTCTTTCAGAATATCCTTATCTAACGCATTGGTCTCCAGTCGCCTTGACTATTGTAACTCGCTTCTTGTTGGTATCACTAAGTCAAACATGCAGAAACCCCAAAGAGTTCAGAACTTATTGGCTAGAGCCATAACAAATACTTCAAAATATGAGCATATAACCCCTGTGCTAAAAGGGGTCGTCCATTAAAAACCTGTGCAAAAGGGGGAAAGAGGTTTCATCCAAATGTGGACAAAGGAGTAGATGATCATACCCTACGGATCCAGATGTGATCATTTAGTAATTTCACTGCAGCCCTTTTCTTGTACAAAAGCTTCACTCACACAGCAGACAGATGTAGGCCTCTGGAGAGAAGGTAATGCAAAATGCGGACAAGGGAGGGAAGGGTCAAAAGTAGGTAATTTTCTGTGCACGTCCTTTACAGCCAACCCAAAATAAAACAGATGAGCTCAACTGTTGAGCAGAAACAAATCACTGATTTCCAATGAGAAATAAACAACCCCAAAACAGCTCCTAATATTAAAAGAATTACCCAAGCCGACTACGTACAAGTGCACTGCAAAAGGGAAGTAAGCTTCTTGAAGGAAAAATATTTCTTGAAGTCATCTGTCCAAACTGTAAAATTAATGCAGTAAATACAATATAATAATACGAATAATTTTGTAATGAATAAAATCATAAATATAATCGTTTTATTAAATTACTGAATATGCCATTGACTTCTGAAATGCAGGACTCGGTTTAAGCTTTTCCAGTTCTCTTAGCGTAAACACAACCCATCTTAACAGCTCCTCTCCCCTTCTCTGTCTGATCTTTTGGCAGTCGGGCGTGGTTCTTGACAAGGCATCTCTGGACAAACCCTCTGACTTGATGCAGTGCTCGTGAATAAGCTGGTGCCCTGCATTTAGCTTTTAACAATCGCTTTAGAAATTTCTAGCTTATGATTACGATTAAGCCTGTTACATCTTCACAGAAGTTAATAGATTTGATTAAGACTGGAGTAAAATGTACTTGTAGAAGGAAACAACGGGAAAACGCAAGTTTTTGCGTGGATTAAACGCAAAACTGCAGCTAATCTCATCCAATCCAATTAATTTATTTGACATTTTACATGAAAACTAACACTTTCAGTAAGCAACACCTCTTCTCATATTCCACTGAATATTTTTGCATTTGAGTTAAGCCGCATTTCAGTGGAACACTCAATAAAATAATTTCACAGCAATCATTGCCTATTTACAGTACAGCAGGCAGAGAACAGCCCACGTGGAGCAATCGCAAGTGTGGAGCTTTTACGCATTTGGATCGAAATATAATCACACTGAGTTAGCTCTAGGACATATACAACCGATAAAGAAGAAACAAAAAATCTCAAAACATTCTTCATGAATTGCTCCCAGCATTTGCTGTTGGCTCCGACGACCGGCCAGTCTGCGAAAGGTGTTTGACAATGTCTACCCAGTTCCAACCACGTGGCATTTCGCCTTTCACGTCCTGGCGATTGTAGAGTTTGCGCTTCTGGGCTTTTGTTAGATGTTCCTTCTTCTCCTTTGTTTTGCTTACAGATTCTGTCTGACATGTTTCCAGTTCCTTCTCATTTTCCTCAGTTACAGCCTAAAAACATTTACGCAGGTCTACCAAGCCACTACGAACCCCATAAATGTAAACGTAAATGTACACATTTTTCTACAACGACCAAATGGCCTCAACCCAGCTCATTTTTCAATGAATTAATCGGGTGAGATCCTTCACCACTGCTGCCCATTTGAATGGGTGCCACGCCATTTATGGTCTCCATATATGGACCCTGCTAGACTGAGAATAAGCCATGTCTGGGACGTGAACTGGCATCCTCACACTCAGTGGTGCCTTGATGTAAATGTTAACAAATGTAGCTAACCAGGCCAGATATGTCATTGGATTAGGATACCGCAGTGCTTATCCACTGTACCTTGCCTTCTAATTTCTCTGGCATATCGGATTTTTGACTGGCTTTCTCAAATGGATTATAATTTTGCCTATGAAATCGCTTGAAGCTAACATTGACTGATGCTTTTCCAATTATGATAATAGCACCAAAAGAGTTATTAGATTAGGATTAGCGGTTAATATGCATCTTTATCTAACTTCTGATGTCATACTTATCCCCAATGGCAAAGCTACGCAAAGTCAACACATTCACTAATATCTCTAACTTCCATCATTCCATTGTTACTGAGATTTAATTGTCACTTCGGAATTGGTTACAGTGTAACTTCGGACAATAAATTTTCAGCATTACCCGCTTAAAATCATTTTGTAAATCAAAGTTAGCTAAACTGCAACTTAACTTGAATTCAAACTAGTCCTGCCACGATGCTCAACTTTATTCAATATCAAAGCCTGTTCCATAAAGAATAGGGTTTTTACAGCAAGAGACATCACATACCTGTGGCAAAGTTTCTGGCTGGTTGGCCATGAGTTGATCACAGTTCTCTTTTGCATATTCAAACAAAGAAAACGTCATCGCCATCTCAAGCATCTCCTGTGCCTGGTTTAAACAAGAAATCCATCACCCATGACCACCAATGCACAATTCACCCATAATGTACAATCTCTGGTCACATAACATTGTAATATATTACAATATGTGCATTAAACGCAAACAATAGAAGTCAAATTTCTGAAAAGAAAGACTTGAAAAGAAAGAAAATCAAATACATCAAACTAATGCACGTAAAACAAATTTATGCAGATAAAATCGCTAAAGCAAATTCATCTTGCTTGAACCACACGATCACGGCATGCTGAAAGCCTGTGGAAAGCAATTTTCCCCTGCCCAAACCACCTGTCTGAACAAATTTATCTTGTATTATTTAAAAAATATCCATTTAGCCAGGTAAAACATAATTTACAAACAGAACTAATTTCTCAAACAAATAATGCATCAGGTTCCAGTGTTAGCCATACGTAAAAATTCATCGAGTACTTGCCTTTTCCAGCACCATTTCTGTTATGTGCTGCTTGATATCAGACAAACTGAAAAACAAAAAGAAATTAAACTGATGTATTTTCTTAATATTCATAATAATAATAAGACAATTTCCATAGCGCTGTAAACACGGCGCAGTGCCGAAAAAAAGGGAGCTGTACATGAGTTCAAGCTACTCACGGCATCAAAATTAGTAGAGTTTGTACTTAAGTTTTTAGTAAGGGACCATAGAACTACTAGCGATTAAAAGAAATTAGCAATTATTTTCACCTTGATATTTATTTTATTTACTATCAGTATCCTTTTAACACATAGCTCATTATCACTAGCCTCGATATTAAGATAACATGTAATTCAAATGTCATCCTTCACTAAGCAACAAAACTGAGACCACTCCATATCATTATCATCATCATCTTCTTCATCATCACCATCACCACCAGTTGGCACAAAGGGCTCAATAGATGATCTCCATAATTTTCAGTCATTTGTTAAATTCATTGCTGTTTTCATGTTTAGTTCATCAAGTCTAGATATACATTTTATAAACTCATGAAAAACCACAAGATGCAGTCTGCCAAAGTTTTGCCTTTAACAGTCATTTCAATATGAAGCATTTACATTTCATGTGTATGTCTGTACTGTATACATGTAAATTACAAAATTATATTATGCTATTTACATGTGCTTATTGTAGAAAGTGTCTAAACTAATTGCAGGCGGTTCTTGTGGATAATTCTCTCCCCAGGACAATTCAAGCAGGAAAGACTTTGGGTTCTGATCCTCTCCTACCTAAAATAAAATGAAAATACATAGTCACTCCTCTTCACAATACAGCAGAAAAGGTGTCAATTCGCTGCCATAACAAAACACAGCATTTCAACTACTCCGCAGGTAACCCAATGCCAGGTAAAGAACAGGTAGGGTATGGTGTAGGTTACAGAAGGGTATGGTAGAGTAGGATTTAATAGGGTTTCTTCTTTGGGGAAGAGTATGATATGGTAGGGTATGGTAGGGTAGGACATGATATGGTATGGTAATGTGGGTTAGAGTAGGGTGTAGTAAAGTAAGATTTAATAGTATATGACAGGGTATCTACTTTAGAGGGTAGAGTATGGTATGGCAGGGTATGATACGGTACGCTAATGTAAGGTAGGGCATGGTAGAGTAGAAAGGGATGGCAGGGTAGGTAAGGGTAGGGCAAAGTAACATACTGTTAAGCACATTTATTTTTTGCAGAACCACAAGATAGTCTCAAGAGTATTTAGTGTTAGTGGCTTCATTTTTCTTAGCTTCAGCATATGAGGGAGGGTGGCCAGTCATCTCCCTTACTGTCTGATCTTCCCACCAACAGTGTATGGTCATTATATTCGTTATACCCGGGCATCATCATCATCATCATAGAGGCACAAGTGCAGCACAAATCATGAAACAAATTTCTGCCATGGCAGGGGTTTGAACCCACCTTTCGGCTTATAGTCCAGTACACTAACCAACAGACTATCACACACCCTGCATATATTATACATCATCCATATGTGATGATTTCAAAGCAGCATGTTTGCAGGAGGACCTGCATTTAATTGTAACAAACTAATAACATGTTTCAGCATCAATGTGATGTTTTGCTAACACAAAAGTCAGCATGTAACTTGCCAACCAAGTTCAACCTATATAACAATAATAATTAGCAACTTCTAGTGTGCCGGTGTCTACTGCACAAGGCATCAACCGATGGCGCACCAAAGCCAAGCCGCAATCAGATCTGTGGACCTATACGTGTGCATCAAACAGAGCAGAAACATCCTGTGACACGTGCAAGCAATGTTTCTTACCTTATACTGAAAGACATTTGAAGAAATCTCTTTGAAGCATTCATCTCCTTCGTAAATGGAGCGCAAAACTTCCAGTTCTTCCTGGAATTAATAATCCAAACATTTACAGTAAACATGATGTTTAAAATCATTTGCAAACATCTCTTTTCATAATATTTTCTCTCTAGTGCAACATGTCTGATTCAGACATAACTTCATGCTGTCCATTAGACCAGGAACAACTTACCAGGAGCCTATCTCCAAGGTTATAATGCTGGCAGTTAACACAGAAGAGAAAATTAGAAAATATTAACATTAGCTTTGTGTACTGGCACCGTTTGATTTTTCAACCTTTTAAGAATTCACTTGTAAGCTAGTAAGTAGTACGTTTGTAGGTTAGTTCTGTGGATAGTTTAAGTCATGTAATTTGAATGAAGTAAAACCAACAAACACTTTGACAGGCTTCATCAACAAAACATACCTTAAAACACAAAGCAAACATAATTACCTGTTGTAGCTCCATATTTGAACCCATCGTTCTGTTTGAGAATTCCACTCAGTATCAGTCAACAATCATATATCAGCAAATTTTTTCGTCTAAAGCAAAAGATAGCCCAAAAGTATTTAGTGCATCTCAAGTTATCTAAGCCTGTCTGGCAAACCTATGATTAATATTTACGTGAAACATGATGCATAGTGTCGATAATTGTAAATAAAAAAGACACTTAAAATGCATTAAATAACATGTTACAAAGACTAGGCTTAGATCAACATTTAGGTGACTCCTCTTTCAAGCGGCGGATCTCTTAATTCAGATGGCGGATCGCAAACCAGAGATGCCGGAGCTCAGTTCCGGCTGAATTCGATCAATGGAAATAACTATGTGCCAAATTTACAAGCGGACGTGCGCACTGGCCATAACCCCGTTTTCCCCGTGTCCGCATTTGAGTGACCCATCCCTCCCCTCTTTGTGGACGTCCTTAATGGATAACCCCCTAATCCTTCATGTAACACACTCGCCGCTGCAACCCCGCACACCGTACGTTAAACTCACATACAGAGGTGTGCTGTTCCAATCCCCGAACTTACTCCAATCTATGTGTTATGAATATTGTCGTATTTGATAGTCTTTGAATAAGCTGGTTATTTTAACTTTGCTGCTTGACGCAAAGAAAGATAAATACTGAGTTCTGCATTAACATCGTGATTAAACTTCACCTCAATTATCGCCCACTTGA
This sequence comes from Norana najaformis, assembly GCA_964023275.1. Classification (NCBI taxonomy): domain Eukaryota; kingdom Metazoa; phylum Annelida; class Clitellata; order Crassiclitellata; family Hormogastridae; genus Norana; species Norana najaformis. Next base: position 5,962,265 of record OZ029923.1, on the reverse strand, counting down.
CCATCAACACACCAATGCAGGCCAATACATCAGCAGGGAACCTAAACGAGCAACAAGAATTAGCATTCACTTTAAACACAGAATAATGACAAACCATTACCGTTTAAATCCACAGGTCTGTCAACAGCATTAACTAAACGACAAAACTATGCAATTATTTAGCAAACAACAAATACTCATCTTACCGCATATATGACGGCATGAAAGTTAAACTAACTAACCTTTCGCAGTTCTTACCTTGTGATTAAAACAAGTAAGTAAATCGTATTAAAATGTGCCAAAAAGTAAAAAAGACAAAGTACAAACCGTATCAAAATCTTTCCAAAATGTAATGTTATAAACCCTACAGTGCAGAAATCTAATTAAAAGCTCAGGTGGTACAAATACACGTGCACGCAGATCTAGCTCATATGAGTAATCCAAAGAAATTGTATGTTTATAAATCAATAAAAACTCTTTAAAAAGTTTTAAATTAAAGAGACGGAAATTCTTAACACTTTTATTAAACTTAATTTGTTGTTAAGTTCGTTATGTTTATCACATATGAATAAACAAATACAGTATTTATACTGCTTTAAATAGAATATTGCAGGTTGTGTAGAGATGCGCCAAAGCTACCGTGAGCAAGACCTTGTTTGAAGCGAGCTGGATCTCCTTGTTCTATTCATGCGATCACAACTGATGCCAAGTTCTGATTGACGCCGCCGGAACGGGTGTCAACATGTCTTCGGATAAGAAAGTCGATATCTTTAGAGATACGCCTATTCGCTATTTAGGTATAAACCATAATTTAAAAGTCTTTATGAAAATCAACGAGGATTTCCCAAAATATCTGTTGTAATCGATTAAGTGTTTACAGACGTGAAGGAATTTGTTCAAGAGAATCCGTGGGCTGGTTGGCCTTGACCGGCACGTACTGTTATTTCCTGTGAGGATCGACTGATTAACAGCATGAAAGCTGAGTCGGAATGATAAGCGGAATCCGGAGCCCAACCCACGGCCTCGGTCACCCAGGGCATTTGTACAAACGCGTTTTACTAAAACCATCTAAAACCGAATCCATACTTTATATGTTTATATAAATACCGTTTGATATTTTGCAGGCTATGCAAATGAAGTTGGTGAATCATTTCGTGCCCTTATTCACGTCAACTGGGTTCGATTTAGTTACGTTGTTTCAAGCAGCTACGTCTGTGCAGATGCAGCGAGCAAAGGCCGTGAAATGTCACAGGTAAGTTGTGTGCTAAATACTGTGTCACCAGGTCCAGGTTTCTGTCAATGTATGTGTGTATTTCTTCTGGCAACCGGACTTTGTTCTTGACATGGCATCTTGGACAACCCCACTGACTTTGACGCAGCGCTCATGAATAAGCTGGTGCCCTGCACTTAGCTTTTAAATAGCTAGCTTATGATTACGATTATGTTTGTAGCTAAGCGTTTATGTAGCACCTTTTAAGAACTTCTAAGAGACACTGAAGCACATCTATATGACAGATCTAAAAAGGTATGTCTTCTTTCACAAGTAAAATAGCAGTTACCTTTCCTTCTAACCAGTTAATTGTTTCAGCTAAATCTTGCGTACAACGTCTAATCGATGATGTTAGTTGTTGCTTCCGAGTTCTCTGCTTAGCTTTTAATGACTAAAAACACGTCTCTTAACATGAAGACATTGTAACTGTAAGCTGTAAATTTTGCAGAGGGACTGGCCCAATGACAGCCTTCGAAGGACTAATGTGCTCTATGCCGTGGTTGACACAATGATTTGGCAAGGTTTGGCATCAGTTGCAATTCCTGGTTTTACCATCAACCGAATCTGCTTTGCGAGTAACCTCCTGCTGCAGAAGATGACGTCTCTACCAACTGTCACTCGCAAGTGGACTGTGACCGCGATCGGTCTTGCGGCAATTCCTTTCATCATCAAACCGATTGATCATTCGGTTGACTGGCTAATGGAAAGCTCAATGAGGAAGTGGACTGGCATTACCATGGCAGGACTTGACCGCAAAAAATGAGGATCTGGATGGGGGCAAGAGCAGAAGCTGATAAGCGATGCTACCCAAATTAGGTCAAAATGGAGAAAGAAGCGGAAATAAGAGGATCAGTGAGCTGGATACCAGTTTTAATTCCATTTAAGGGAACCTTGTTGTCTAAGCTTCAGGTTGGTTTCGAAAAATAACAAATAATGTTTGTGCCTTAGCTGCTCATTCTTGCAAACTCTAGGTTTATTTGTAATCTACCCTGAAACGTCGTTCAGATTGGTTCTAGAAATTTAGCAAATAACTTTTGTGCCTTAGTTGCTCATGCTTGCAAACTTTATTTGTAGTTCGCCCTGAAACATTGACATAACACTGACTCTTGTTGCCAAATCAAAAATCTCACATTAGTGTTGTAGTAAATTTTTGGAAGACTGGTGAAAGATGTATTGTAGTACAGTTTTTAGTATTGTCGTGAATTTATTACATTTATTTTATTGTAGTAAATGTTTTACTATGATCGCTTAATAATTTTGGAGCTTGTACAGTCCAGGCATTTAAACAGGATCCTCCTTGTAAGTATTATTACGGTGTGAATTCTGAAATACCGGTTAATGCAGCAAGGATGTGGATCCCTAATTTAATTCAGTTTTCGAATTCTGCATGGGAACCTCTTAAAAAGCAGGACAGAGCAAAAATAAACAACTTGTAACAATAAGGCAATGGATTTGACTCCTATAGGGTGGGGTAAAGAAGGTTCTGGTGTACATGTGTTGCGTTTTCTCATGTAAACACACGGCAAGGCTATCTTGGTGCTAACTGCTATAGTCAAGCCGCAGCGCCTTTGTGAGGTTCTTGAAAGGATCTTTTTAAGTTTTTGGATACATACATTGCTCTTAAAATGTGCTGTATAAGTTTTTGGATACATACACACACACACACATACATTGCTCAAAGATATTTCACATATTTTTCATTGAAAAGATTGCAGTGTCAGTCTTTTGCTGTTTTTTCACTAGTCCCACTATCCGTTACATAAAACCTGTGTGCGTATTGCGTAACATTGGTTTAAATTGGCTTGTACTTAAACAAAAGAGTAAACTGGAGACGGTAATCTTAACTGTAAACTTGAGATCTCTACAGGTACTGCAGTTTGAGTAAGTCCTAGGCATAAAAATGAGCAGACAGGTTGTTTCGGAGCAGAAATGCATTTATTGATAACCAGTTCAGTTAGGTAACTGTATTCATTATGCCATTTGTTGGGTAAAATTCTTTAAGATCCACGTATTACAAAGACTTTCGTACGAAAACAACAGTTGTTGACATTTCCCCCCAGATTCCACTTCTGAAAAAGATGACTCTGAGTACAACAACTTAAACGTTTCCTTGTCATCACATGACTGTCATTGCACATCATACATTTTTATTACAAGCACAACAATAACCATTGTTTAGCAATAATTGTTGTCCAGTAACTTCAACTGAATCATGACCGCGTTAACAGGAAGATCGAAACTGAAGTAATTCACTTTCCTTTTCCGGCAATAAAGTCACATGAACTAAGCACAATCAACACACAGTGCAACAACGAGAGTCAGACTGAGACAAAAGCAGAAGCATACGCTTAAGATCGCTCGATCAGAAAACAATAATAATGGCTGAATTTAATCTCTTATTGAGGACGAAAGTGACACAGATAACCAGACTGATGGAAGAAACTAACAAGTTCAAATTGTAACGGTGCCTTGAAATGATTTTTACTACTATTATTTTGCATTTATTACACATGCAAGGTCAGTAAATCAGAGGCACAAAGCAATTGTGAGTGAAGGACTTGCTCAAAGTCCCTGCATGTTAGATTGTAAGATTTTTTGCCATGTGCAGCTGAAATTTTATATTAATTTTCAACTTCTTTTTTGAATTTTTACATATTTATAACTGCTTATCTCATTTGGTGTAACTTGTAGTCATGGTAATTATTTATCTAAGGACGTAAACAAACATTTAGAAAGGAATTTTGTCTTACTCCAAGTTAAAAGCTGCATGTCGCTGTATGTGATTCTGGAGGGATTGAGAATGTTTATCTGAGTGTATAAAAATGATTTGTACAAAATCAGGTATTTACCTAGGTTATTCCCAAGTATCTGACACTTAGAAACAGCAATACAAGTTCACTGGATAAGAAAAAGCCGCTGACTAATTTACATAGCCATGTTACAGTGTTGCTTACTTATTTACAAATTATAAAGGTTCATTTGGTTAATACAGACTTACATAAACAATTACTAGCTTAACAAATTCACATTGCCATATGAAAGACAACACTTATTAAAACTAATAAATGGGAAAGACAGCACAGGAACTAACACATAATATGTCTGTTGTTTGCCTCTCTTAAACTCCGAGACATTCTGTACACAAATTACTGACTAGAATGCCGATACTTGGCGATGTTCAGAGCACCGCAGTCATTACACTTGCTGGTTGGTGTGCTCCGACATTTTGCATTTGCTAGTAACATCTGTGGTCCGTACACGGGACCTTAAATGGCGTGGCGCCCATTCAAATGGGCAGCAGTGTTGAAGGATCTTGCCCGATTAATTAATTGAAAATGACCAGGGTCAAGGCCATATGCTTGCTATAGAAAAACATTCACATTTTACATTTAATAATACTCGCTGTTCATGTTGTAGTTCTGGTGTCCTCTGCTGTGTTTTGGTAGTTCTTGCAGTTGCTACTTTGTCATCAGTTCTGATGTGCAAGATTTTTTAATGGGCACATTTGATATGCGTCAAACAGAATCATCTACAGTTTAATTTGATCACATATTAAGTTATATGTTAAGCTCTAGGCTTCTAGAGTTTAGTTTTGAAGAATTAAGTTTTTAATGGTCCAGATAAACACCTCAGAAGTAATATAAATTGCCTTATCCATAACTAATAACCTGACAACTGCTGCAAAAATACTTCCCAACGACAATTTTCAGCGGAAATTGTTTGGAAATAGTCCCACAGTAACTGCCTCAACGCATCTGTTTCATTGCACGGAGGCTTCTCTCATTTGCCCAGTCATCCAGACAATTTCGCTACCCTTTAAGACCGTGGAAAACTCCCATACATGAATGCCCAAGACCAGTGCATTAACCACCTTTGGTATGCACTATTTGCTGGTATTGTGAGACTTGCAATATCTGGCAGCCACTAGATATTGGATCATATTACAGTAATTTAAAGTAAACTTTGCATAATTGCAATAAACTGTCCATTTAGGGGTGATTAAATTATCCTGAATTCTGGATTAAATTTGCCTGGCTGTGTGATTTCAGAATTTAGACAAAAGCTACGTCCAACAGGTATTGGCAACACTGCTATGATGATGGACAATACACTATAATGCCGTAAGATGACTTATGCCAGAGACTATGGCACTTGTAAGGTACAGGGTATATTGAAACAGAGAACGTTAAACAAGGCTGCGTGGAAGCTACTGCTATGTTCAATGTTCAATACTTGATGCAGAAGCCAAGAAAATACTGTACTTCTTTGATTTGGTTTGGATTTGGAATATGGCTGTTACTTATTCATTCAGAGATTTTAATCTCAGGCTACATGATCTGTACACGGGGACCTCAAATGGCGTGATACCTATTCAAACGGGCAGCAGTGGTGAAGGAACTCACCTGATTAAGTCATTGACAAAAAATTAACTTACTGCATGCAGAAAGTCAGTTAATTCGAATATGATGCATGTATTAAAAGGTTTAGACGGATGCAAGCAAAGCAAATGTACAATAGATGCCAAGACATAACAATATTTGCAACAAATCCTTTGTTGTCACACACAGTGCTTGCTACATGCACGACGTCGCCAAAATCACACAGAAAACAATCGGAAAGTTTAACTGAACATCAAAGTATCAATTGCAGCAAATCTCTCAACTCTCACACTCAAGCAGCTGAACCAAATCTCGCCTGACAGTCAAAGGCATTGCGGTCTGTTAAAACAGACCTACCTTTCAATCTTCCATTTTAAAGTACATTTCACAAATTTATGATTACTGTGATGAGGTGTGTATCTTAATTAACAACGACAGCGTGCATTTTGCAACAACGGACCAAATAAACAACGTGTAAGAAAAACCAAACATGCTATCGTCTACCAGCTGACAGTCAGCATGTACCAGTTAACCACTGGCAGACATCACATACCATATGACAGTCAAAGTACACTGGCTAACAATTGATAGCCAATGCAAACAAGATGACAGTCACTGTATAACATCTGACAGTTAAATGAGAGCCCACAAAACCAGCTGACAGTCAACATATACCAGTTGACTGCTGAAAGCCAAACATATACCAGCTGAAAGCCAACAACTACCAGCTGAAAATCATTGTCTGCCAGTTGATATTCGACACAGAGACACCAGAGAAGGCGGTCAAGTGATAAGTTTTCGCACAAATAAACCAGTGCTTGAATAAACTGCCGTGAATCTTCAAAGTTCTTCCAGAAAGTCATTCCTCTGACTTCCTGGCAGAGAGAAAAGAGGTCGCCTGTTTCTCGGTCTCTGCAGATGCACGACTACGCAGTCGTTCCAACACTGAAGGAGTACAGTTGCAAATGTGTGTAGTTGGAGGGTGATCCGTCCAAAAGGGGTTCCATCGCATCAGTCGGGTGTGTGCAGAGGCTCTGTGCTGAAGTATGGAGTGGCATCTCGAACGAGAATTGTATGACAGACGTCGCAGACCTTCGAAGGCCGTAGACTCGGTCCGCTGTTAACAGTCTTTGCGAGGCAGTCGACGCAGAAGATCTGACCGCAGTGTTTGCAGTGGTGCTGTTCGCAAATAAGACAATTTTAAACAGTCAGTGATTAAATTTACAGCCAAATTTACTTACCAGGGCAGCTGAGTACTTTGGGTACTTAAGCCGAGTACTTTGCCTGCGCATTGGCAATGGGAAGATCAGAAGGCAAGGGACAGCACTGGCCACCCATGCTACTATTCCATGGCAAAGAAAATGAAATCAGTAACACCTCATACCCATCATAGCTTCCTCAGGATTACCTTAATATACTGACAGAAGAAATGTCAGTAAATACTGGAATAAAGAAAACCAGGTTAGTTTTAAGTTTTCCAATAAAACAATTTTGTAGTCTGTAAAATATCAGGCTCGAATGTTCAACTCCAAACACCATCCAACGTAGCCATCGTGACCTAGAACCAAACTCTCCTTGCCTATCGATTTTGTTTTGACTGAGCACCCGTGAATTAAGCAGGTTCCCGCGACTTGGTTTTCATTGGGCGCTGTAGAAATCTCAAGCTCACGAAAAGTTTTAAAGAATAATAAACATTTCAGGTTTTTAAATCACTGGTGTTACGGTAAAAATTTAAAGGTTAGGCATGTTGGACTAACAGAACATCAGACTGTCTACGTAACACACGCTTCACTTTAACACCAATTCTGCTTCAGTGCGGCTGGGAATATGGATACTAAATTTAATTCACCTTCATAATATGGTCTCATTATCATACGATAATTCCAAAGAGTGTTATAAATAGATTTCTGAACATTACTATTACTGGATCTCCTAAGGTTGTTACCCATGAGGTACAACCTTTAAACACCTTGACCTTTGAACTGATACTTGGAACTGAACTTGACCCAATTTTGCGGTTACCAAATGCCTTACCAATAAGCAGTTTTGCATGACTTGGCTTTTTGGAAGACTAAATTGTGATTAGTGGTAGACAATTCCTTAGAATGGACGTTCTAATCTAATCTGATGACTTCCATAGTGCAGTTAGCAGGGCATCAATCGATGGTGAAGTTTCGTACCTTTCGTCGTGTCACCGAGAAAGGCTGCCGGCAGGAAGCACAATCCTCAATATCCTCTTCATGCTGCCATCGCACTTCATGCTCTGCTGCTCGAATCTTTTCCAGCTGAATCTATACAATGCCAGGGATTCCATACAGCTTCCAAGATGCAAACGTTTCCTCAGCTCATTTCATCATTGTCCTCATCATGTTCAACCAATGAAAACCATCTCCTCATCATCCTCATCATGTTTCAGACAATCAAGTCCTAATACATCCTCCTCCTCATCATCTTATTGTTTATCCTCATCCCATCCCCTCCTCGTCATCAACAACATTTTCGTCAAGTTCACCTCATCATCATCATGTTCAACCAACGAAACCCATTTCCTCATCATCCTCATCATGTTCATCCATATCCTCATCTTCATCAAGTTATCCTGACCATCATCCCCATCATCATCTCAGTGATACATTAGATAATTCTGCCCAGTTTTACATTCACCTCATCAACCACAGTCACCTGCAACTGAGGTCAGAGGTTTGAGACCAAAGACAGAGAAGACTGAGGAGAAACATTACCTGCAGGGATTGCGAAAGCTTGACAAAATCTCGTTGAACCACTTCGCTGTTGTCCAATTCAACCTGTAACGACGTCACTTTGTTTCTCATTTCCTGCAGATCCTGTTCCAGTTTGCTCTGTTTGAACACAAAAGTTTCTAGATGTTCATAAACAAACAACTTGTTTCCCTAACTGAGCTGCCATGGGACATGAGAGTTTTACTTTAGTACCTTGGGAGATACTAGTGGTTGGCATGTTGGGCTATCAACCAAGTGGTATACAGTTCAAATCCTGCCAAGCAGAAAGATGTCTCAAAATTTCTACCCCACCTAGTGAACCTGGCTTTAAAATGACTAATGTCAGTGGGAAGATCAGGTGGCAATGGAAAGGACTGTCCACCTGCTCTCGTGCTGAAGCTAAGAAATGCAAAGTCGCTAACACTTAATACCCATGGCTGCCTCTTGGACTAGCTTACAAAACTGTCCTCCTACTTCTTATCTCGTAAAATAAAGGCACAGAATAACCCGTGAAGTATATTTTCAGTTAGGGGCGTGCTATAGTCTAGTGGTTAGTGTTTTGAACGGCCAGTCGTAAGGTCGTAGGTTCAAGTCTCTACCACGGCACAATTTGTTTTGAGATTTTGGCTCCACTTGCATCTCTGGCTAACTCAGTTTAAATGAGTACATTGACCGTACACTGTCGGTGCAATTTTGGCTCCACCTGCACCTCTGGCTAACTCAGTTTAAATGAGTACATTGACCGATCACACTGTCGGTGCAATTTTGGCTCCACCTGCACCTCTGGCTAACTCAGTTTAAATGAGTACATTGACCGTACACTGTCGGTGCAATTTTGGCTCCACCTGCACCTCTGGCTAACTCAGTTTAAATGAGTACATTGACCGTACACTGTCGGTGCGAATGTCAGGTGGTCGGGCCAGGACTGGCCAACTGACTCTTGGAGCTAGCTTATCTCGTAAAATAAAGGCACAATATCTTACCCGTCAGTTATACTTGAAGCTGACAATTCAACCTGTTACCTTTGTACTTGTAAGGTCCTTTAGTTGTGTCTGCAAGTCGGAGATGAGTTCTTTCGCTTTCTCCTCATTCTCTTCTGCCGTACATTGTTTCTCCTCCGCTTCGTGTCGCAAGTCTTTCTCACGGCTAAGCTCACAGTTTAGACTGTTCTGAATAGCTGCAAAATCAGCCAAAATTCCATTGATATCCAAGACATTGTAACGAAACAGTAACAGCTTCAAACAACTAACAACAAAAACGGTATTAAATGGGTGCAAAATTAATTTAAGTTCCCACTTATACTGACAATGGTAACTTTGATATTGAAAATGATTAAAATGAAACATTTTGGCCAAAATTGTGTTGAACAGCCTGTTAATCAGCAAAACTAGTAAATGGGTGACAACAACGTTCTTCAGACGAATGTCAGAGGATAAAATTCAATAAATTTAACAGATTACAGAAAATAACTAGAAACAAACTCACCTGCCACTACACAGGTATTTGTACATTTGTACAGCAGCATTTCAGACAATTTTTAAAGGGAAGCTCTATTTTTTCAGCAGAATATCAAGTTTACAGAATATCAAGTTTATGAGCAATCAAGTTACCTCAGCATTGTTTCCTTACTGATGAACATTTTGTTCTTAAAAACTAGCATTTAGGCTATCATTATATATATATATATTGTTGGAGTCGGCCCACACGGAAGACCTGGAGGAAAGGAGTGACGGAAGGATGGGCCGTCTCTTCAAGGAATGACTGAAGGATGGACCGTCTCTTTGGGGGGCGTAACCCCAGAATCCCTATAAAAGGGGAAGTTTCTGTTAGTTGACTGAGCTTGGCTAGTTAAGATAGGCTGAGTCCTTCGAGACTGTGTTCCTGTTAGTCGCCAAGACTCCGTTTTCCGAGCTGATGTAAAGGTCCTCCGTCTGTAGGAGGAACCTGCGAGGTTTTGTGTTCGAGTTGTTCGCTGATGTAAAGACTTCGACTTGTAGCTTCTAAACAGCCGTCGACGTTCTGTCTGATGTCAGGTATTTTGTGATTTTGTGTTGTGCTAAAACCTCTTGCACGAGTAAATATACTTTTTATCTCTACCCAAGCGAGTTTATTGCATTTTCTTAAGAATAGCACACAACAATATATATATACATTATATATATATATATATATATATATATATATATATATATATATATATATATATATATATATATATATACATAAATACATATGTATGTATGTATATATATATGCACAATCATATCTATATATAGTGTCTAGATAACTAATTAACTAACTATCTAATTAACTAACTAAAGAATGAACAAATGTTAACTAACTAACTTCCACCACATAAACTGTTTCCCAGATTTGTTTTTCTATTTGATTTTGCTTGCGTTAAAAAATTTTCAGAATACCAATACTAATCGTAACAAAGCGGTGAATTTTCGACAACTGTGGCAGCACTTACCGAGTTGTTCCTGTAGCTGTTGAATTTCCTGCGTCAGGCTCTCCTCCATGTTTGTCCTCTCCTGCTGTTCGGCAACTATCTGCGATCTCAGGAACATGATCTCACTCTTCAGCTGATCAATGCTGTGCTCCTGAGCAACCTTAGCCGTGATGACCTCCTCACGATACTTCAGCAGTTGCAGTTGCATCTCCTGAGATAAGCATTGTCAACATAATGCTCAAACCCTTGTAAGTCCTCACAGTTAATCACCACAATCATCAACTCAACTAAATCATTACATCATCATTTTTATCATCAAGTGTTCATCATTCAAAACACCATGTGTACAAAATTTATATCATCATGAAATCATGATCAGTCAAACATCAAAATGAATCCTTATAAAAACACACAACTCTAATAATAATCTATTCTGTTCTGTCATGTTTGCACCCTAACCTAAAGGACCCTTCAGCCCTAGGACAATGCCTATAAGGACTACTAGTTTTGACAGAGGCACACAATTAACAATGAATTACATTATCTTCCCATGTAAAGTATTATTACTTTTATTATTAAATTAGATACTTATATTGCACTACTTTATCAATTCACCTCAGAAGTGCAATCAGCTGGAAAAAGAAGCCTTCAGTTGATCATGAAATGTGATAAGAGACACAGATGAGTTCTGCAAAGCTGGTAGAAGTGGACTTCATAGACGAGGACCAGTTTGTGAAAAGGCATGAAAATCACAAGCAATGTAAACTAAACTCAACAATCTGACTATACATAAATCTTACCTCCAGTGTGTTTGGAAGGTCGATGCTCTCTTCCTGCATTTCTTGGGAATGTTTCGAGTGTTTGCCTACGAGGCTCTCGTTTTCTTCCTGTAGCTTCGTCAACTTTAACATCACAAATAAAAAACAAGAATTACTAAAAATCTAGATTAAACAGCAAATTATTAAAATAGTAAATTATACAAAATTATTCTTAAAATTCTTCTAACATTAAATAGTTCTGGACTAGAGAAACAATTCCATACTTTAGTTAGCTTTTCGGTCTTCATGATGCACAACCACAACAAAGGTTACAAAAACTGAATATAATATCACAAAGATCAATTCCAGACGAGAGATTGGCTATCAACTTAAAAGAATGACTGAAAGCAACCAAGCTCAGACACATTAAGAAATCTGAGATCATTTAATCGGTATAATCATTTATTAGACCTAATTATTTAGGCATAACCTGTCAACACTGACCATCAGTTCCACCTGTTCACGTTCACTGGACAAGGTCTTCTAAAATAACAAAAAAAAACATGACGATGTTGCCAGACTGTTCCATTAGCATCGCTTACACTTAAGTTCCTATTGCAGTGGAAATAAGGTACATGTGCTGAAGATGCTAAGAGATTTTAACAAGCAAGATGGGGTGCACAATTGGGGTTAGCATGCTGGGCTGTTGGGGTGAAAATCCCCACCTGGGAAGAAAGATATTTTAAGACACGACCAACTTCCTCCTGTTCATAGTTCCAGAAAGTCCTTTGAATTTTCCAACTTTGTCAAATTCGGCTTATTAGACTAAAACCGGAACAGAAAACCACAACTAAATGACCTTGTCCAAATGCATGCTAAAATAATTCTTTTCTGTTAAGCATTTTATACCAGGGCTTTTAATTAATTATAATTTAGACATTTATTAGTTAAAAACTAGTCTGCGGTAAGTTTAAACTCACCAGCTGCTCGAGTAACTCAGTCTGCGCTCTTTCGAAATGACTCTTAACCGTCTGCATAAACTTCTCCGACTCTTGCATCTTACTCAATAGCGTATTTATCTAAAACGAAACAAAAAACACTCAAAAGAAGGACCCATGTGGGGGAAAGAAAGAGAGAGAAACAAAACACTCAAGACCGTCATCACAAAGCACCAGCAACACTGAAGTTGTCATCCATCTCTTTATCCAATCTCCGTCTGTCTAGCATTCATATGAATTGTACGTACGTGTGCGCTTCGGCGTGTGACTGCCGACTCGTTAGCTAATGTCCCTTGCATCGGTTTCGTTCAGTTTTCGGGTGTTTTAAGTTCTCTCTTTGGATATTTACTCCGTCCGCATTCTCATTACCATCTCCGTTTTTCGGGTCGGAAGCACCTCTGTTGAGTTTATCCTCCAAGAGGTGCTTTATAAATCTCAAATTACAATTACAGAATGCAATTTGTGCCCAGCTATTCGCAAGCATCTTCATCAGAGCAATGAAGAACCCAAATTCCACCAATAAAAGGTGTAATTGACAAAGTGTGCTATACAGAGGCACTGCATAAATGCATAACATTACATTAAGTACATTAAACAACTTCTCACTGATTTCATTACATCTCAGAGATTGTCTGATCGCTTACCTGCAGTTCTGTATTCTCTGTTACATTCTTAAGACTTGCTTCCAGCTCTGCTGTGTACTTCTCCTGGTTGGCCATCGCCTGCCTCTCGGCCTGTAGGTGGCGCTCCAACGTGTGCAGCTGGCCAAAGGCTTTCTTTTCGCTCTCCTGCGCCGTCTGCAGTTGAGATTCGTAATTCGCACACATATCGCAAGGCTTACCGACTTTTTCTCGAGCAGCAGAAACCTATAGACAACAAGAAAAGAGTTAAAGAAACTGAATCAGGTCTTGAAATAAGAAAATCTATGGTTTTAGAAACAATGGGCTGCTTTTATCAAAATGAACGAAAACAAGATTTTAGAACTGAAAAACAATCAGAATCCATAACAATTTTGGAAACAATGGGTTGTTTTACGGAAATCATAAGGGTTTTATAAACAATGTGCTGCTTTTACGAAACAAACTGAATGAAAACAAGAATTTAGAACTGAAAAACAAACAGAATCCATAACAATTTTGGAAACAATGGGTTGTTTTTAAGAAAAAACCAATGGCAACAAAAATTCAGTGCATTAAAATGTGAGCACTAATGTTACTGTATGTATACAGCATCTACTTTGGCAGGATTTTGGCGAACACAAAGCCAACAGAAAAGCTATGATTACGCAAGTCTCGAAAAACATTTTTTGGGTCTGTAAAACAAAGACTTCATTAAACCTCTTTCTGAAGCATCTCCCACTCCTTATCGCTGACTAAGCGCTTTCCAATCATCGAAAATGACTCCATCTTGGCCTTGGCTGTGGCCAACAGCGTCTTGCTAAATTCCGACTCAGGCGTGGGATCTGCAAACAGAACAAGAATACCAAGTAGTCTACACTCTGGATACCAAGTAGAACACTATCAAAACCTAAACAGTACCAAAGTTGAAGTGGAATAACTGACCCTTAACCTCTGTTACCCCTTTCTATTCAATTCAAAGCCATTTACTGAAGCACCAACAACAGTAAAACTACTCAGTAACACTGTTCAGTATTACACTGACCTTCAGTCCTTTTAAGAGATACTTAAAATCGTAATCATAACTGATGCTGGTGATCAAAAAGTCAACCCAAAAGAAACACAAGTCCAGCAGTTCACTACAAACCAATTTACACCATAACACTACCCCTGAGAATCATATCAAGACTGACATAACAGTCAGGTCAAAACCTACGGTCAAATTATATCTGGGATCCACATGCCAGACATTAGTTCAAAACCACAACATGAATTAATAGGTAGTTTGCAGTGTACTCACAATGTCTTAAATGATTTAATTTTTAATCTGAAGAAATTAGCACAAGAATTCACTTTGACTAAAGAGTTCCAAAACATAGTCAGAAAGTATATGACAACAAGTAACAATATATACTAGTGGATTTTCTGTGTGAATCAGATAAAAATACTCTGTAGCTAAACCAGCCGATAGTGTTGGAAGTGAAACTATAGGGACAGCACACCAGCAGCAAAAACAAACACCATACATCACAGGAGAAATTGGACTAAAAATAGTACTTCTTGATTTTACATAAACTAATGAATGATTCAAACAGCATTGTACAATATGCAGCCTACCCACAATAACCCACAAACAAAGATTAATACAAAATAACCCTAAGATGGATTTTAAGTGGTTCAGAAGTCATTAAAACCACAGCAAATTACCATGAATGTTCGACAGCCTGCCTAGCTTCCTCTTAAAATATCCACTAATATTAATACTAATATTAATACTAATTAATTAATACTAATAAAATGCTAATATCCACTGAGACAAGACTACCATCCAAATCACAAATTTACAACTCTAGCACTAAAGAATTTCTGTCCTATTATTCCAAGACTAATTAAAACAACATTAATATACCACAAAACAATATTTATTATTTATTATCACATTAATTAACAGACAGGAATCAAAATGTCTGACTACATCCTCAAACCTCAAGGCATCTTTTAAACGCGGTCACCAGTTTAATCCATCACCATTATCGCAGTGTAACACAGCCAGACACTTACATAGCACCTTTAAAGCTAAGGTTAAGCTAAGTAACATTAAGAGGCTTAATCAACACAGCAGCCGCCAATCACATAAAGTACAAGCAATGTCAAACGAAATCATTAGCTTCCCAGATACAGGATATAGTCGACCACTCAACTCTAAACTAAACCCAACAGGATGTGCAGCCAGACCAGAGGAAGGGTCCATATATATATATATATATATATATATATGGACATATATGTGTATATACATATACACACATATACATAAATATATATATATATATGTATAGAAAGAGACAGATAGAGACGAAGCATTTTACTTGGTGTATATATTATATATATATATATATTATATATACATATATATATATGACGAAGCAATTTACTTGGTGTATATATTATATATATATATATACACTTCACCAAGCTAGCAAAGTCCATAATAGCAGCCAGGCCCACAAAACGAAGCACATGCTTGCAAATAATGACTCATCCAATCATAACATCAAAGGAGTTGGTTTCAAGATATTCAAATTTTTAATGATGATGATGGTAAGGAGGAGAAGCAGGAGCTGATGATGATGAAGAGGAGGAAGAGGAGAAGAAGAAGCAGAAGCAGAAAGAGAATGATGACAGACAAACACGAAGGATCAGGAGCAAGATTAATGACGATGATGCTGTGCAGGAGAAGGATGAGAAGGAAGAGGATGGTGATGACTGAAGTGACGGTGATGACATTTACTGAAGATGACAACCTTCCTGATATATGATTACTGTTATCAAAAATTGTCATCAGCAGCACAATTACATCTGTCCATACGTACCAGTGCGTGTGTGCGTGTGTTGCGTGAATGTGCACACATAACAAAGCGAAAGTATCTGAGATTAATTTACATTCACACTAACCTAGCAGCGCCCTCTGCTGGGCTTCCGTCAGACTAGACAAACACGATGCAATACGTGACGTCAGAGTCCCACCGCTCTCCTCGTGAACAGGCGTCGTATCTTGACTGTCCGTGACGTCGTGACTGGAGATGTCTGCTAAGTCATTTGACTTTGACAATGACTCTTTAGACTGAGATCGCTTCAAGTCAGACTCGGCAGGGGAAGTGACTGAGGCTGCATCATTTTGTTTGGTGGGTTCCTGTAAAAAGCATCTTGCTGCAGAAGGGTTGTGTACAACATAACTGAATTCCAATAAAGCCTCTTAAAATAGCTTGAAGGAGCCTGGCAACTGGTAATATTATAAACCATAAGCAGTGTGGAAGAGGTATGGTAAGCATGTATGTATGCATGTATGTGCGTATTATATGTATATATGTATGTATGTATGCATGTAGCACGCACGTATATATATGTATCTATGTATGTATGTATCTATGTTTCTATGTATGTATGCAAATGGTTGTTTATACAGCACCTTTTAGAATCACAAATACACAAAAGAACCTTGCAAACATTATATCAGAATTCACATCATACTGAAGTGTATTATAAGAAAATTCCAGTTAGTAATTAGTAATTCCTTAGGTTAATTCCATCACAAGTAGGTTCAACTCACAACTGTTTGGCTCTGGGCAGCAACTCGTTGTTCTGCAGAAAAATATTCAACAGTTCAAGTAAAACTTTAAAGAATAAGTCTAGTGTGGCATCAGAGTTCTGAGAACTGGCAGAAAGACTGGGTGGAAGAAAGGCTACGAGCAGCATAGAAAATCTAATCTACTCTAAATCTAATCTGAGGACTCCAACAAAGCCACTATAACAATGCTCAACGCATCAATCAATCGTCACAGCTAAGCAACCTAGGTGTGCATGCAAAATCTAGGGTAAGCCTTGCCAAAAACCAGGACGGATATCCGACACGACACGGAAACAACCTAAGTAGGAAATGAATCCAGGAAGAGGCGAGTTTTCAGTGAATGTCTGAAGGCCAACACAGACTGCAGAGCAAAAATTTTACAGAAGAGTTTCCAGAGTATTGGGCAGGCGACAGAAAAGATGGAAAACTCTGGATGACAGAAGAAGGAGCCGGACTGAGAAGTAAACAACAGAGCAACGTGGAACGGTGTCGCTGGAGTCTTAAAACTCCCTAAACATAGAGCACCAAAATGAACGACAATAAAGCAGAACACAGTCATTAGAAAATAGAAAGAAGACAGTAAAACCAGCAGGCAAAAACTCAAGTGGTTATTAACATACACAATATCAAACCAAAATGGCATGCCATCATATACTTTAAATATATCTATATATATTTGTCTAATATAACACATTAAATGTCTAATATGATATAATATATACATATACTCTTTATATATACTTATATACATTTTGTAATTAATAAATGTAAGGAAACACCATATTTCAGCAGAACCACACGCTTCACAGGCTCCATAACCAATCAAGATGGAGACGACAAAGAAAGAAGGATTGTTCAAACGACTTCCAAATCATTTTCCACAATCACCCTCTTAGTAAAAAACTTAATTACAGAAAAACTGACCTTCAAGTTTTCGCTGTTCTTGTTCCTTCTGCTCTCTTTCTTGCATTTCTTCAAGTTCTCTGACTCGCTTCTCCTGCAGCAGACGCTGATTGTCCTGCTTTTTCATTTCTACGCACGCAAAATTTTGATTTGGAATTCAAAAGCGATTCATTGCAACAACATTCGTGAAATCTAATTTTCGCATTAATTTATTTTAAAGTGAAACTCACCAAATTCCTTATTACTTGCATTGCGAATTCAGTATTACACTGATCATTGCTGCTCCTAAGATACTCAAAATCGTAATCATAATCGTAAGTGCACATTTATATAGCACCTCTTCAAGAAAACTACTCAAAAGTACTTTAAAGGTGGATAACAAAAGTGGATAATACAAGACCATAATCAAATAGAATGGTCCTCAACCGCTGGCAAAGACAGGTATATTAGATGTAGATACATACCTATCTACCTACATATGTATGTACAAACATACATATATACTTATGTACATAGGTAAATATATGCACGTAGGTATGGTTTAAAATCACATATGTTTCTGATTGCATATCTTGCATAGCTTGCCATAAGGTGTCTGATGCATTATGGATCTTTACAAATTCTGTCCAGTGGCTGGTGTTTCAGAAGCGGTTTTGCTTAGAAGACTGGAGCCTTGTGCTTTATGATACTAGTGCTATATAAGTTAGACTAGATCAGATAAGAACACAGATAAACGGTGCATACCGACGATCTGTCGTTGCTGTTCTGCTGAAAGAACGCTTTCCATGCGTCTCATGTCCATCATCATGAGGCGTTGTGACTCAAGGAACTGGTCGTTGGCCATCTGCCAAGTTTGCTTCAGGTCATTGTGCTCCAGTTTCTCCTGCTCCAGCAGCTTACACACTGCACAGAAACATCACAGAAACATCTCAGAAACATCACATAAACATCACAGAAACATCGTAACTTCAAACATTAAATACATTCTGCAGCAGTATTGTATGGTACTTTAAAGGAGCTATATTAGGTGCCATGACACACACACACGCACATGAAAATTAATCAAAAATACACACAAACTGTATTACTGCCAAGGGTAAATTAACAGGTCAAGTGTTAAGTATGTATGTAATATGTATTTATGTATGTATGTAAGTATGCATGCATGTTAAGTATGTGGTAAGACACTTAATTGTGCACCTTTTAAGTACCTATCAAAAGCCAAATGAAAAATGATCAAAGGAACTTGTAAAAATTTACGTTTCTGCAAAAAGAAAAGTTTCTTTTAGCACAAGTCACAAGATGAATTCTGATATAACACGCTCATTTATTACGGCTGAGTTCACTAGAGGGCAAAGTTCATCAAAGTTCACAGCAGAAACTGAAAACTTCAAATACGCCTCAGGGAATCGAGAACTGATGATGATGACGACGACGACAACTGATAAGATGTGGCTTACGTTCATGAAGCTGTGACCTCAACTTATCTACGTCCTCCTGCAGAACGGCCTTCTGAGTGTTAAGGACAGCCACGTACATCTCCAGGTCTGTCCTCGATGCCTTCTCTGTTTGCAAACTGTGATGCAGCTCTTTCACCTTCAGCAAAGTTCACAGCACTGACAAATTTAGAGAATCATCTCCCAGAAAATATGAAGAAAAGAAATTAATTGTTCCTGAAGCACGAAGAGCTAATGTAAGGTATGCAAAGGTGTTACTTTATTTTTTACCAGCATATGTAAGTCTTTACAGATTCAGAAAATCCCTACTAACAACAGATCTACAAAGAAAAAACTGCACATTTTTACAGAAAAATGTTGATTCCCCTCAGAAGCAAACAAATAAAGCAGCAACAATTAAAAACAGAAAATACCACATTCCTATATAAGCGTTTTAGTTTCACGGCGCCTACAGCCTCGGACGTCACAGGTTCTACAACCCTACGCATAACAAAATATATGACTCTGCTTTGCCAAACAGGCTCTAACTCACAGTATGGTTTCAAAAATCATCCGTTCACATTCATTGGAAAACTGGGGATGATTAAACACCATAAAAACAAACAGGACTACTTATCTCAACAACCGTGACTGCTGCACAGCTTGGCTGAAGCTGACGTTTTCTTATGATCGTACAAGTAGCTTTGCCACAAATGAGGTTGTTACAGTAACTGCAGCTATATCAATGACTAATCTATGATGCCATATGACCTCATTGCAGCCACTAACAGCAACAAAGGACAGATCTTGCTGCAATGCTTTCGGCTAGAACTGGTGGCAAAATTCTTCTAGTCAGATAAGGCATTTAATTGCATAAATATGAGCTGAAGAAACTATATTGTGTAAATTAAATGTATGTAATTAAAACAATTATCACATGAAGGCCCGTCAGTGGGCACCCGAAGGCCCAGGTACCCGCCCGAAGGATGGTACCTGGGCCGTGAATCAAATAACCCGAAACCTGATCAAAGAAGCATAATGATTATTTTAAGCAGATAGTCATGTCAGTCAAAGGCTCACAGCTTAAAAATATGCAGTTGTCCATAGCCAACGAAGCCATGATGCGGGAGGCAGTTGAGAATTACCAATCAGTGAATTGTGTAAAATAAAAAAACTTCTTTAGCTCTAGAAGTCAATAAAATTTAGTGTGCTGTAATAATTGTGTGCTGAAACATATCGTGGCCTCGTCGTGATTACATAACAGCGAATTTGGCCTAAGTGCCTATGACTCACAGGCGGCCCATTGGACAACTGATTAATTATTCAATGATGGAGCGAAATTTAGTCAGATAGCTACTCAGAATGGACTCCGGTACATGGGCCATATATAACAAGTTCTATTCATATGGTAAGGTAAGATAAACACTCCAATGCACACACACACACACACACAAATATTACATATAATGGTTCTTAAAAAGTGATAACAAACGCCCAGATGCACACACACGTAAATACTGTATGTAAATACATCTATACATATATACATACAGACGGACATGCGTACATATGTACATACACATACATGCATACATAAACAAATGGTAAGGCAAAGCAAGCAAGGTAAATTATTGTTAACATATTACAAGCCTCTTGCAACAACAGTCTTTATAAACAACACATATCCAGCACTGGTTCATTAAATACACAAACTAGCATATATATATATATATATATATATATATATATATATATATATATATATATATATATATATATATATATATATATATATATATATATATATATATATATATATATATATATAATAGATCAAATCAACTGCATTGTACCAAAACAGAGCTAGAAAGCAAAAAACTGAAAGGACCATTACCTTCTCGTCTATTTCAACGCTACCATCAAGCTGGCCACTAGGTGGAGTCACTACTCCATCCTTCTGATAAGAAACAAAGATAAACGAATAAGCATAAAGTTAGCCACAGCAGGCAATAAGGACCCTGCTATCATTACCAGCATTATCAGTCAGAAATCTTGATCACTTTTTAAGGATCAAAGGAACACCTTTTAAGATTTCACATTGACAGGATGTCAACTTTTGTTATAAATAATTTGATTTGTCCATCACACAACAGTTTCTTAACATTCATTTATTCTCTAAAGCTTGCAAAACAATTGTGATGGTGGGACACACCAACTTTCAAAGCCGTATCAAGTAACGAGTTCTGATACGGTTGCGTTATGATTAAGTGTTGCAAACCTGAATCAAATTTGGGATCCAGGCCTTCAAAAACATTATTTTAGAATTTTAGAATTTAATTATGGGTCTTCAGCTCAAGGACGGCTGAAGTCAGAATCAGACAATGCGGTTAAAACAAGGCTAATCTAAACCAAAACCTTTGCACATAATCAGAAGATAAGCCAGAAGAGAAAGACGTGGCCTGCCTAAAAGTGTCAGAATCATGTGTGTTATTCTGTTTTGCATCCACATTTCAAACTCACATATTGATGCCATACCAGCTTAAGTATTTTGTATAAAGAAGAGCAACTCATTAGCTCCCCTCCAGACTTTTCTCAAATAATTGAAAACATTTAATTAAAAATTACAACTGAAAAATTCAAGTTGGTGACAGCAGGGCACCTTGTCACCTTGACAAAAAACTGCAAAATTCACCTCAAAAACGCTAACGAATTATTATATACAAACGAATGTTATATTATTATGTTGTATGCTATATATCCATTATATACTAAATTAAATATTAATACCATTGATGAATTATTATATACCTTATTTCTTGAGGCCATCAACTGGTGACAGTAAACATAGAAAAGTTCAAGTATATCACAAACAAGCACATTTGTTACACATCACAGCTCATTTGAGGTTCTTAAGAGGTGCTACACTAATTACCAAGCACATGTACAATGGTTCTGGAAGCCGTCAACTGATAAACATAAGTTTGTTAGCTAAGTATTCCAGAAGTACACGTACATTTAACAAGAGGTAATCTCTAAAATCCAGACCACTGTTCCAGTTTCTTCTGCAGTTCGTTGGTTGTGCTCCGCATTTCTCACCACAAATGAAGTGATCATTCACACTGGGATGTACTATACAAACGTTCTGCTTAAGCTTGTATTACATTCAACCTAATTACATTCATACGCTGTACTTTGTAAAAACAAGGCTTTGTTTACAGGACCATATCTCATCTTGTCCTGATCAGATCTTTCTTATGTCTGTCTATGCAATTTTTTTGGGACCTCGAGTGCTTCTTCTGTCTCCCAAATGATCTCTTCTACTAAGTACAGTGATCATTCTGTGTCAAGAGCTCAGACCCTGCTGTTTGGTGACTGTGCCTAACAATTAGCCTAGACTTGAACACGGACTGACAGACTACATAATCATAAAATTCAATCATTGACCTTTAAATTGGATTAGCCAATAAACAACAATGTAGTCAGCAGCCACACAACGAGGGGCTCACCAGCAGAAAAGTAAATAAAAATTGAAATTTAATAACCAACCAAAATCCAAACCATTCAACGTTATATTAAGATACAACTTGGCTTCAAATATCAAACTGCAAAACAGATTTCAAAGTGTATTATCACACAGAAACCAATTGCTTGATTGCTTGCCTCGAACTGAGTACTCGATTACTTCCTTTTAACACGTTGTGTACAGGTTCAAGTCTCCTCTGAGAAAGGCAGGGGGCACAGTTTGTAGAGGGGTCAGAAGGAAACTAAACCCCACTGGTTGGACTATTTTCCATTATAGATATGTTTACTCTGTATACATATTACTCCTGCCAAAAGTCTTTGCTTCACTGGTTCAAACTCTCACCCACTGAAGTCACAGTTTCATCAATCATTTCACTCCTGCCCAACTTTGAATCATATGATGTGTGTTACTAGATATTATATATAAACACAACAAACATTTATTGTAAAAGAGATCTTGTGAAACTGTGACATGAGCACGGCAATCAATGACACCCAGCTCTTTCTCAGACAGCCAATTCATATGAACCTTACATCTGAATGAATTGAAATAAATCTATCGTACCCAACATTCGAGTTCTGCAACGTGATCTTTTGATTCTTTCAGCTGAGCTTTCAGCGACTCAATCTCTTCTTCAAGTGGACTGACAACTGATCGAAGAAGATCGGCATCCTCCTGAGCCTAAGCAAACCAGACAACAGCAATTACAACACAGCAGCCTTGGTCAAAATACACAAATTTTTCAACTGTAAAAAAGAGAAACCTAGCAATTCCTAGTAACTCCTCATCTTAAGTTCTCTAACCGATCCATACACTACACTGCACCTTGACTCTGGAACGATCTCCTTCCAGAATTTGGCAAATTCTCTGTTCCCTTATTCCTTCTGTCGTTCACTCTGCCTATTACTCCTCAGGTATTCCATTCAAAACTGAAGTCTCATCTTTTTAAGAAATCCCACCCTGATCAATCTTCCCACTTCTCTCAGCTTAAACACAACCAACCCTAGCCTTCTCTCCCTTCCTCTCTCTGGTCTCCTGGCAACCGGATTTGGTTCTTGACGTGGCATCTTTTTTGGACAACCCCACGGACATGACGCAGCACTCGTGAATAAGCTGGTGCTATGCGCTTAGCTTTTAAGTAGCGCTTTAGAAATATCAAGTTTACGATATCGATCTGACTGTCATGGTTACATTAGTGCCTGCTGCTACCAGACATGACTTTAAAGAGTACCACAGAAAAGCACACGACATTCCTTAGACTGGTTCCAACACTTACTAATCGAGACATGAGAATATACTGACAACCTGAATACCTTTTTCATGCTGTGCTCCATGCTCTCCTGTTCCTCCCTGGACATTCCAACAGTTGCCACCCTCTTCTGCAAAGTCTTTGTTATAGACGCCAGGAAACCCTCCCTTTGGTCGCAACAAAAAGTCATAAGAACAATCAGTGAAAGTTCATCAGAATTCTTCAGAGAATAAAGATTAAGGTAAATAAAGAATAAAGAATAAAGATTTATAAGTTAATCCTGTGTTTACTATATTTCTCTATCCAGGGGCATAGCAATAGATTGTGCAGGCTGTGGAAATCACAATGGCCCACAAGGCCAGGGCCAAGGCCCGGTTGCTCAATTACGTAAATCAAAATAGCCAAAGTTCAGTTTGCACAAGGGCCCTCGGAAGGCTAGCTATGCTACTGCCTCTATCAACCATAACTCTACCTTCTGAAGTCCTATTCACCCCAACGCTATATCAACTATAACTCTTATCTTCTAGAGTGTTAGGGTTTAAAGCAAGGATGTTTTCAGCACAAAACCATGGCAAAACAGTGCAATAATCTACAAAACAACTCCCTATTCTTAGCATGACTCAAAAAAAATACAGTTCACAAAATGCGGCATGATTCAAAAACCATATGACTTGCTATAGCACAGCCATCACGCCACCACTGAACGAAACAATAAACACTTTGTAACACAGCCACTGTTAAAATAGGAAGTAACCATCAAACAACAAACTTACAAAACACAGCCACTGTTAAAATACAAAGTAACCATCATATAACTGGTTGAAAATCACAGCCTCCATTAAATTATACAGCCACAACCGTCATTAAACTGGTATGATAGGAATGTCAGTGATGGGCCTACCTTTCCTGACTTAATTTGCTGCGTAGTTCCTGCAGCTCAGTTTCCAGTTTCTCCTGGTGCTTCAGCCACTGAAGTTTCTCCTGCTGGTACTTCTCAGCTGCGTTCTGGTGAGCCTGTGACACAGCCTCTGCACAAAGATGACCACTGCTACAGGGCAGATGAAGAGATATATTCACACAAACAGATAGGCAAACAGACAGATATTCAGACAGAGAACTTTTACTGCCGACCATGTCACTATCAAAGTACACACATCAGATGATATCCAGACAGACAGATGCGTACAGACAGACAAAAGTGCAGACAGACATATACCAGTATGCAGACGGAGACTGCAGATAGACAGAACTGTAGACAGACAACAAATACAGAAAATACTCGTCATGAAACAAATATTGAACAATCTTCCGAGGCATGTCAGTGCCAGCTACTCAGCTGGAACAGGAAGCAAATCTCTCAAAATATTACTGCAAAGACTAACATTGCAATATCCGTGCCTCAGATTCAGATTTACAGAATTGTGTGTGTTATAAGTCATGTCATGTCATGTAATCATCTCTGGACTGGATCCAGTCGTCGATTTCTCTATGACACCCCTCCACAAATCTCGTTTCCCGGCCATCTCCTCAAGGGTCATTCTCCGTCTGCCCTCCGTTTTCCCATAGATAGTAACTCCGGCACCTTTCAGATCCTCTTCAAGGCAATCTATCCATCTTCTTTTCGGTCTTCCCACTGCTCTCTTTCCGTCCGGTTTGTATTTAAAGATTTTCTTTGGATTGCGGTTCTCCTCCATCCTCAGGACATGTCCTGCCCACATCCTTCTTTTCTTGATCACATTACTTATCGATGGTTGCTGTGTTCGTTGTCTAATACTTTCATTCGTTACATGGTCCTTATAGCTAACTCTTAGTATTCTTCTGAGCCATTTGTTTTCTGCTGCATTCAGTTTCTTCTCCATTGCTCTTGTAATACTCCATGACTCACATCCATAGATTAGTACTGGGATCACGCATGTGTTGAGGATTTTTAGCTTTATCGCCAGTTTTATAAGTGTTATAAGTGCCTTAAATAAATAAAAGAATAGTATACTTCACATGATCAGTTACCTCTGATAATCATAAAAACCTCTTTGGCAAGCACATGAACCTTTAAAGATACTGGTAACCATTACAAACAATGGTAATCGTTAAAAACAATGGTAACCATTACAAACAATGGTAACCATTACAAACAATGGTAACCATTACAAACAATGGTAACCATTACAAACAATGGTTACCAGTACTTAAAAAGTTGGAGTTCTCTGGCAACAAAGTTTCTAGAGTTCAGTGATGAAAGCTAACCTTTCATGATGTGCTGCAGCGAAGCCATTTCCTCCTGCAGCCTCCTCTGCAGCCTGGCAATTTCATCGTCCTTGTTCACCTCCGAAATGGCTGCCGTTGTCTTGATGTCATCTATTTCGCTCGTCAGTTGCTGCACCTGTTCCTGCAGCTTCTCATTCTTCTTCTTCGATTCTTCCAGCGTCTCACGAGCCACCTTCAGTTCATCTGTCATTCATAAACAATGCCATGGTCACCATGGGTGCTCATTTCAACAGAGATTCATAAGCATTACCACAGTTACCATGGTTGCTTAGTTCATCATACATTCATAAACATCACCATAGTTACCAATGTTCCTAGGCTGATCACAGAATTGTAAAAAATCACCATGGCTGCCGTGTTCATTGTTAATTCGTAAAAATTAGCATGGTCACCACCTCAGCTACCATTAGTTCTTATAACATATCATATGTTTACCAGGGGGCTATTATTTTTCATTTGTAGTTCATGAAATATCATGGTTACCATGGTTGCCATCAGTCAAGCGAAGGATCAAAAACATTACCATGGCAACCACTACTGTGCATAGTTAATTTCGTTCATCAGGATGTGTTTCTTAAAGATGAAATTTTGTTTCTTTGCCCATCCATCTCAAGTGTGGCATTCTGCTGAAAAGGTTCAATACCACTGCCAATATACATTCCAGATGGAAAATTTTATTAGCATAAGCATATTTATAATCCCTCAGTAGGAAATGGTTTAAAGGAAGGATGTCAAACATGCCTTCCTTCTGTCGAAAAAGGTCCATAAACTTTGCTCTTTGTTGTCCGAATTCTGCCTCATTCTCGATCCGCTGTCGGATCAACTCCTGTTCCCTCTGTCTAAGCGTTTCTAATTCAACCAGACAATCGCTGTTCTCAGTGTCTGAAATTATTCAGTAGTTAGAACAGGAGGTAAAGATTCGTCAACTGAATACAATTACGTCAAAATAAATAGGTCAGGTCATTCATGAATGACCTTTATTTCAGAAATCTTTTAGTCACTGGTTGCCGTCAGAAAGACAGAATGAATTCTGTCTTACTGATGAGAGCCAGTGACTAGAAGTAGCTATAATCTTAACACTTAGCATGAAGAACCTAACTAATAAGTTAACCACAACTCTTATATGGCCAAGTTCCAAGACATTCCCTTTAGTAGCCAAACATTTAGTTTTAATGTTTAAATCATGTAAATTACGAAAACAGCCACAACTTTCTTGTTCAGTCTTGGCTGCCCTACCCGAGACAGCATCCGCACAAACAATCAATAATTATTAAAACTGTATGCTATTCGAGGACTAAACGGCGCCTGGTCTCGCTTGCGCAAAAACCCTTCTAACAACTTAAAACTTAAAAACGCTAATTATAAATCAGCTAGTCCATCCCCTAAATCAGTAATCCGAAATAAATTATAATCTGCTAAATAATGTGCACCCTACTTTGGTCTACGCCGTTTTCTGCCATTCCGAGACATCAACGACTGGTGTATCGAAAATGGCAGCGTAACGCTTTGATGAGATTTATCTGTAATTTATCTGATGCGATTGATTATAAACACTCATAAAAAGAATCTACGCCATTTTGTTACAGACGACATATTTCTGTAGATTCAACACTGTCACAATTACATCATATTGCTATTTAGCATATTTAGGTACGTAAGTAGAATTTAGTTTCTGCCTAGATGTAAAATATAAATGTAAACGTTTTTGCAATACTTATTAAAATAATTTAACTGCTTCATTGGGCGACGTTAAATCTGCAAAATGTAGCAATCTTGTCTTATAATCGCGAGTTCGAACCTGATGAGCACAATATGTAACGACTTACACCTTTCTGGATCTTAGTTATCTTCCTCGTTCGCTTCCCCTCGCTTGTTCATACTGTTCCCCATGGTATGCATTTCTCCATTTAATTTTACTTTTGCTGTTATGTCTTTCTCCCCAGACATAAATCGCGCTTCGGACAAACGGGCGTCAATGTCAGAGTAAATACAACGATGTACTAGTCCCGTGTCCTGGACCTTTCACTCAAAACCGAAAACATTCCTCATTCACCCTTTCTTCCTCTTATCTCTCTCCCCTCTCAAACCCCAAACACCACCACCACAACCCATAGCTGCCACGCTGTCTCTCGGCTTGACTTTCGGATCTTGATCTGGAACCGAACCCTTTTCACCTATCGATTTTGTTTTGACTGAGCTGGTCCCCGCGGTGCGGCTTTCGTTGGGCGCTGTAGAAATCTCGGAATTACGATTACGATTACGATTATCTTATTACCGGCTCAAGGGCCGAAGAGCGAAAACGAGCAAATTTACTTACAAAGCAGTAAGTGAAGCCTAAAAGACCTAGATATCCAGTGGGTTGGAGCCTATACACAGTTTGTAATGTAATTCTCTCTTTCACAGATCCTATCCTGACTCCCCTTCCTCCTCTTATCTCTCTTTCCGCTCCAATCCCAAACAACACCCATAGTATATGCCTGACTTTTACACCTTGACTTGGAACCGAACCCTTTTGCCTGTCGATTTTGTTTTGACTGAGCGCCTGTGAATAAGCTGGTCCCCGTGACGTGGTTTTCGCTGGGCGCTGTTGAAATCTCAGGATCACAATTACGATTAATTTGTATAACTACAAAATTTGCAACTGGTCGTGCCATAGATTGATCGTAAAAGGGTTCGGTTCCAGGTCAAGATCCAGAAGTCAGGCAGAGAGACAACGTGGCAGCTACGGTGGGTGATGTTTGAGATTGGAGCGGAAAGAGGGATAAGAGGAAGGACTGGTATTAGGTAGGTTAGAAAGTAAGGAGGTATTAGGTCAGTTAAAACCCCCTAAATGTCCGCTGTAACAAATCCTTTGCATTTTAAAAGTGTTTATATTCAAACTAAACATATTTTTATTCTGTATTCTATTTTATATAGTAGACCGATTGTTCTAGATTACAAAACTCATGGATAGAAGTGAGTCACTTCGGATGTAAACAGGAAATTCAATGTTTTAAATTTTCAACCGCCTGTGAATCAACAATAATAATTAACACGTAGTTGCTAATTAGGCCTTTGTAACTTTTAAAAGTAACACAGCTCCAATGACTGAGTCCCTTGTACAGCAATGACCTAAATAACAGGAGCTCGTTCACAGGGACCAGAGGATTTCATCGTTCGGGGACCATCCGCGCCAGCTTCAGCATCCAATCGAGCATCTTGTTCTGGTATTGTCATGTTATTTCCAAGCGGTGATGTGCATATTGTGTAAGAGGCAGACGACCTGAGACTTGGCTCCAGCCTTTTGCTTTGATGGCAGTCTGAGAATTCCCCAGCAGCGCCTACATCGTCCCGTGCAAGGGGAGGACAATGCGACCCTTGCAATTGTCCATCAGGGAAGGGTACTGTGGTCTTAGTAAGTGTAACTGCCCTGCGTGAGTTTTCCTGTATCGGCTCAGTTTTCTTCTTCTGCCGCTTTAGTCGTCCCTCCTCCATCGGCTGCCCCTTATTTATGTTTACCCCTACACACTCACTCTTTCTGTTGTTCAGTCGTCCCTCCGCCCGCCTTCCTGCCACCGTGGCTATTCGTCCTTCCTTCGATCCTTCCCTGTTACCTGAACAAGTAGGCCTTCTCTTCGTCTGGCATGAGTTAGATACTCGTCTCTCCATGCTCTCGTAATGCAAACAGCTTCTTGTAGCGATTGCAACGTTACGGTCGCATCTTTCTCCTTCTCCTTCTCCTTCTCTTCCTACTTTTCCTCCTTTTCCTCCTCCTGCTCTTCCCCCTCCACCACCACCTCCTCTTTTTCCTCTCCCTACTCCTCCTCTATGCTTTAAGTCTCCACTTGTTACAGAGTCGTAATCTCTGCTTACTTCCGCTCCACTGCCCTCGTCTTCCCGCCTCTGATGCAGAGGGACTGATGTGCCGATTCTGTCGATCAGAGCGCATGTCTGGTCCTGTGACACAGTCGTTGCATCCTTGCCTTCAGACTCCGCATCCTGTTGTGCCTTTCTGCGCAGCATCTCCGCATCGATGACACGAGTGAAGAGCCGTCGTAGTTCTTCGTCCTGAGGCATGCTCTGATACACGATCCCGAGGATGTCGACCAGATCGAACCCCGATGGACACCACTTCCATCCGCCACCGCAGCAGCTCAGTCCATCTTCGTCACTGTCCGAGTCCTTCCTTTGTCGAAATTTCTGTCCAGTCAGTGACCAGAGCAGACCGAGGTATTTCCGATATTGATCTTCCCGATCTCCTATATAAACACAGGCACGTATCAAATAAATTAAAACAAGTTCTAACTAATATTTAATCCAGTAGGCCTAAATATAAGCTGACATAAATACGCATTATTGTTAACTTATTAGAATGCTTGACAATTAGTTTGGTCTGATAAATTATTCGTGTATATTTTCAATCATTTAATCATTATTAAGTAGGTCCGAATATACGCTGTGGTATTGAGTATTGAGGCTACAGGGCTAGTTAACTTATTAGAATGCTTGACAGTTAGTTTGATCTGATAATTAGTCGAGTCTATTTTGAATCGTTTAATCGTTATTAAGTAGGCTGTGGCAATATCGAGGCAGTCTTGTATCGAGGCAGAAAATCAATAAACAGTGGCATATCACGCATTATCGTAATCGTAAATTCGAGATTTCTACAGCGCTAAATGAAAGCTAAGTCGCAGGAGCCAGCTTATTCACAGACGCTCAGTCAAAACGAAGTCTATAGACAAGAAGGATTCGGTTTCAGGTCAAGAACCAAGTCAGGCAGGCATCCAGGCAGTCAGACGGCTATAGTGGGCGGTGTTTGGAATTAGTTTGCTATAAGGCTCACACTTTCTATACATATATACACACATATAGCCTACATATACATACATACATGCATACGTACATAATTATATGCAATTAATGACATATAGCCTATTGTACGTATGCATACCTATCATTCGTATGTATGGGCCATCATTGCGGTATCCGTATATGTCTTCTTCTGCAAAGGCGCGGTAGCTTTCTTCGTTCTGCTGGTCGACATGAGCAGGATCTTGCTCAGCAGGGTTCGTACGCAAACAATCCCTTTCGTTGTCCGACCAACGCATCTGTTCCGCGAGGAAATTCTCAGCGGCGCGTAACACAAACAGAGCGTAACCGGAGTTCCTGCGCATGAGTGCTTCTATGGCGCCTTCTGCGAGGCTCGATTCACGAACGACTTTGGCCACCTGTTCAGCGCGCTTGTCCATGTCGGCCAGTTTGTCGGAGATGGTCGTCAGGGTGTCGTCCAGCTGCAGGACCCGGCGGTTCAGGTTGAATAGCTTGCTGCTGAACATCTGCCTCAGATAGGTTGAGCTCGGCTCATTTTGTTCATCCATGCTTGCGTGCACTGGATAAAACAGTCTAAAATGTTTTCGGTAATACAGTGTAACGTAATCGTAAGCTAGAGATTTCTAAAGCGCCAAACTAAAGCATTATTGTATTGTATATTGTACCTGAGGCACAATCTGGGGGTTGCGATGAGCCCAATTATTAATGTACATGGCTTCCTGGGTCATGACCACGAGCAAATATGAATAACTGAGTTATATATGAGTGAATATAACAATTATTTATACCATTGTAGTTCACTGTGATCTGTTATAAATAAAAATCAACAGCCGCGTATAGGCCCTATTCCTATCAGCACATTAAATGAATAGCCTAGGCTATGTTGGCTACGGCAAGTAAAACTCGAATTACCAACCATTTAAATGCTAAATCGTTGATTTTGACAATGAATAGGCCAAGCCTATTTCTAGATCAGCAATACGATCTTGTCGAATTAGTACTGAACTGGTTAAATGTCTCTTTTTACGCCATACAATTATGTTACGCTGTCATGGAAACCGACAAAGTAAAAAATTGCCTGTTTTAAGCCTAGCTTACCTGCGTGTGCCGTATGGAAAATTTTGTGTGAAATTGAATTAAATATCTGCCTAAAATTATTTCTCTATTTCATCTTTGTTGGCACTCCATCTTTTGACTGCCCCCAGTTATACCAAATGATAATTTGCATTTGCAAAACTTCGAAATGTTATTGGATTTATCAGCGCGCTATAAAACTGAGGGGCCTATCGCTGGGCATAGAATTTAATAGAGACGAGGCTACCATTATTTTTTTGTAACGCGGTTTTTCATGGACCTTGCCAAAATGCCAAGGTTGGGAAAACGATAGATTAAAAGAGCATCCTAATTTGCCGTTTTATGTATACAGTATATGGCTATAATGTAATTATATTATTATCATTTAAACACAGCGTTTAAGTAATGTCGTTACATTACATAACGGGTTTTAAGTGGTTCAGAAAATATAATTATAGATTTGGGTGTACTGACATTTCACGTGTTACAAGTGATTTAAGTAAATAAACAATCTGTGTAAGAACCACTGCGAACCTTCACTTCTGTGGGCAATTTTATTTAAACCGTTTCCTTAAAACGGCAGGGACATTTTATAGGACTTTTAGGAACAGTGCACAATGTTTGCCGCTTTAATCAAGTCAAGAAAGAAATCTTACTATTGAGAATATAATAATGCTGAAAAAAAGAATGTTTGGGAACGGCGACAAAACAATTGTAAAAAATCTAGTAGTTCCAAACTCGTTCTTGTTCCTAATTATTATCTATGTCTGATGTAGTAATAAAAGCTGGTTGCATGTTTAACAGTTACGTTCAAGCAGCTGTGAATGAAGGACTGAGACTACTCGAGTATTGGTGAAAGACTTCTAATTTTGGATACATTATGGCTGGAAGGTTTCAGACTCTTTTGTGGCATCAGTTTGCCATAAAGAAACATTTCCAGCTGCGGTTTTTGTCATACAATGCATTTCGTCAAATTTCATCTGATCTGTCTGGAAGATTTTCTATTAATTCAATACGACCTGTGAGGCAGATTCCTGCTCTTAGTGCACCACTGTGTTGTGCTCATGAGAGTAGTATATGTTCCAGATTGCCATACAGCACTTCAGGCTTGCTTTCTTCGGTATTGGGCAAAATCACCTTCAAAATTGGAATGAGATACCCAAAGTATATTTTACGAACATCTTCGTTAAGATTATATCTGTGCTGTGTAGAACTGGTTGACCATGACTTGTTTTTGCGCGAGTTCAAAATGCCGGACACGTTCAATTCGTGGTTTCGCATCACGGAACTTCACCTCTGGCTGTGCATGGTGAGGTTAGCTCAAGAGGGAAAAGAAGGCACGTTCCTACGTAACAATATGCTCCAATTCATGTGGCAGGACATCGAGAGAAAGACGAAAAAACTTGGAGAACAGGCTTCGTCATCATCATCCCGTATGGAAGGAATTCAAGCTCTCAGCGAGCAGTTCAAGGCCATTATTTATGGTTATGATGAGGCATTGCTGAGTGATGATAAAGCTCTGGCTGGTGCTTTGTGGAGGAACTTCTTTGACAGGGACTGCAAAGACGTGGCATATTTGGAGAAGATGGTGGAATATGTCCGTAAGCAGCTATGCAACATTGATAAGATGGAGTCAAACGTTGTGCTGACCAGCGGACTCATGATGTTTTCACCGTTATATGAAACACACGAAGCCCTTGAACGGAACAAGCAGATCCTGGCACAGATAATGAAGAGACTTTAATGAAATATTGTGATGGGGATTATTTGTTGCAGATTCAATAAGTAATGTTGAATCTCTGGGTTGTTTAATTTTGAAGACCCAAACGAATCTTTGGCATTGGTCTTTCACTGGTGCTTATTAGAGTAATTGCTGCAATATTCTGAACTGAATTTGAACAATTAGAGGATTTATATAGCACCTTCACTTAGAAGCACATGCAGCCCTGCCATGGTAAAATAGAAGTGTTGCTAGACAATGCTTTAACGTTTCTGGCCAGAAGAGTCCCAGATTCGTAGGGAGGCCATTTCAGGTAGATGGCCTAACCACAGAAAAGGTGCAACGTTGCATTATCGTTGTGCATGCAAAGTGTAACAGTTCCACCTAGATTGCTCAGTGCAGGTATAAAATTAATTCAGAGGACACAGCGCATTGAGTATTGTAAAAATTTGAAGCTGTAAGTAAGGATTGGTTACTAAATTCTGCATGCAATTTCTAAAGGTCCAAACATACAAAATCGACAAATTTTATTTAAAATTAGAGAGCTAAGGTTTGAAAAGAAAAAACGACTATAATACATGTACAGCAATATTAATTGGTGAA
The DNA here is from genome assembly GCA_964023275.1 of Norana najaformis. NCBI lineage: Eukaryota > Metazoa > Annelida > Clitellata > Crassiclitellata > Hormogastridae > Norana > Norana najaformis. The sequence goes on along the minus strand of OZ029923.1, from coordinate 5,927,864 downwards.
TCCATGAATCACTGAATTTAGCATGGTTATTACTTTTAAGTAAGTAAGTTATCTGATTTAGTGCAAGACAAATTCCCACACTTGACAAACAACAATCCATGCAAACAGTAAAAAAGCATAATGACAGTAAAAGGAGTAAGCAAACAATTCAATGTAATATAATAGTCTGAAAATCAAACTTCGATACACAGTTTGAGTGAAAACTAGTAATGTTTGTAGTTGAGTAACCATAGGTAATGGCATATTAAACAGTAATATATAAATTTTAATAAGATGTATAATTTTTAACTTAATTTTCTGTATTTTCTACATTTGTTGCAAATAAACATACACAAATGGGCAAAGATCAAAATAAGGCACTTCTTTTACTGTAAACTGTAGTCTGCCGTGCAACACTCGACCAATGAAGTGAAACTGGATTCTGAGATCAGTAGACAGTCCAAAACAGACGATGAACAAGATGGTGAAGATGATCAGCACAGTTAGGTTGAGACAAATAGCGTTTACGTTTACTTACTTGCTAAAGTTCTTTAAGAAATTGCGAATAAATGTAAATGTACACGGTTTTCCATAGCAACCGTATGGCTCTGACCCTGCTATTTTTTCCAGTGAATTTATCGGGTGAGATCCTTAACCACCGCTGCCATTTGGCCTGGTTAGTTACACAAGTATGTCATGACGCCTCTGAGCGTGAGGATGCCGGTTCGCGCCCCGTTCGTGGCCTTTAAAAAAAATTTGAATCTCGGGCTAGCACGGTCCGTACACAGGGACCTTAAATGGCGCAATCGTAAATTCCAAATTTCTAAATCGAGACTTAAAAGCTAAGCGCATAGCGCCCATTCAAACGGGAGGCAGTGGTGAAGGATCGCACCCTATTAGTTCATTGAAACTTGAGCATGGTCGAGGCTATATGGTCGTTATAGAAAAACTAGTACATTTACATTTAAGGTCCCTGTACGGACCGTTATAGCCTGAGATTTAAATCTCTGGAATATAATTGTAAGACTCAGGCTGAAAACCTCGATGAAAACTCTATTCAGCTGACGCTCACTGCTTTGTTTTATTTGTAATTATTTACCCCTAATTTTATATACCATGCAAGAGCACCAAACTTTCAATTAAGCTCTTGCTTCGTCGTCACTTGTCACAAAATTTCCCACTGAGAAAGCTCTGCCTTTTGGGCGAGAAGCGGTTTTAGATCCTGACAACGCGTCATTGTGTGATAGGAAATGTTAATTTTTAAGATTTCGTTCACTGTTTTTATAATCAAAGTGTACGTGATGCGTTTGTTTCTCTAAATTATTTATATTGATTCTATTTCGTGTTAGTTATAGCTCTACATATTGGCTGTAAATAAACATTGTCATGGATGTCTTGTAGCACAAGATGGTTGCGGCGTAGGGCGGTTGTTGTTTTTAGCGGATCGGAGCTGAAAAATTATCAGTTAAGATTTATTGGAACAAGGCCAGGCATTTGCTGTATAAAATATTTTATAAAATAAGGCCAAGTGCAGTTCTGTCTATATATCGAGAGTGGTATACTTGACTATGAAGCTATCGTGACTTAATCTTGTCGTTCTCTAATATCTATTATCGCCCTCGTTATCACCCATCAAGTGTAGCTTGCCCGTATTCATTGATAGGTTATTGCAACGGAGACCGTTAGTCGTCATCTGTGCGCCCTGGTGTTGCCTGTCCATCATGCTAACCACAGCGCTACTTTAGTGTCGATAATTTATGATTGTGTGATCGAGAATTATTTAGAGATCAATTGTTTAATTCAACAGAGTGATTCAAGAGTATAATTCTTTTGATTGTTTAAGGAATTTTTGATGATGTCAAGTGGTCACCGTTCGCAAACACCTCAGACTCAACGTAAGCATTTGTTGTGACAGATGAAATCTTCTAAAGAAATGCCTATTGATTAAAATTTATATAATTTTATTTATTGGAACTTTGTTATCAGTTATCTTTGAAGATTCTGTAATGTTATTTGTACCTAATATTAGTGACTTCAGTAATACCAATACTTAAAGCACTAGGCATCAACTGTTGAAATTCCTAATCTTAGCTGCAGCTTAATTTGATGTAACATAACCATCATTCATGTAGTGTTTTTGCAGCATATTTTGAAATCTTTAAAAGCACTGTGTATATGAATGGACTTTACAGAATATGTTATAAATATGTTGTTTGTTAGCATATGAGATGTTGACTGAATATTTTATTTATGTTATGTTCATATAAAAATTTGTTATTTCTCACTGATACTTGTTAAAAGCTGTGATAAATTCTCCTCTGGCTGTGTGTCATTAAAAGGGTTGAGATAATTTCAGTATTTCATTATCGCATGACTCTATTGTTAAATGTATGAGATCTCTGAAATGTGCTTAATGGCGTATGTACAACATCAGCGTGTTTATTTCTCTGGATGTAACTAATTGTTTGTGCAACAGTCAGTGTTCCATGCTAATAGTGCATCTCTAAGTTCCTCATTCTTGTGTCTGGTAATATGTATGGTAAAACCATGAATGGCAGTGCTTGAGAGTTGGAGTTCTTTCATTGAAAATCTGTGAACTTGGTAGCTGCAGTGACCTGTTAACCTTTCCTTGTTGTTTGCATGGTTTGAACAAGAGTTGCTGGTTTTATACAATGACCAGGATTCTTGCTGCAGATGTAGTTAAATAGGTCATCATACCTAACACAAAGAAAATGGTATTTTTTCATATGATGCCATTTAAAAATATGGTGGTATTACTTTGGATAGAAAAGCAATTTCATTTCATCATGAATTTTCCTTATGGGTCACAGGGTTTAACAATAAATTATAATTTTCACCTGATGTACTAGAAAAAGACAGTTTATTTCCATTTCTTAAATTATTAAGCACAAGTGTCTATCAGCTGAAATGTATCAGTTGATGACGCCAAGAAGCCGGGTCCAAAATCGAGGTCGACGCACTGGCTCAGAGAAGGCTAGAAGCCACTTATTCGTTGTTAAAGAGTAAGAGCCCAACAGTTCAGTACTGAGAGGTTGATGTGTTAACAACAAGCCACTGATCAGCCACATTCATTGTGGGATGTCACAAGTGATGGAACGAGTTGTGATGTCTTTGGTTTACGTAGTTGTAGTGTTGTGTCTGTAGATGATATGCTTTACAGATTCTGCGACGTGCGCTGGTGTCGTGACTGTGCTACTAATTGCATGCAGACTGCATGTTAGTTATATTGCATTTGTAGACATGTCTACTCCTTCTCGAATCAGTCGAGCAGCTCATTCGTCTTATGGTTTGTCTTCAGGTCTGCCGTCTTCGTCCTCGCTGCAAGGGGTAAGCGTGTAATTCTGCACCAGCCATCTGGAATAGTCACAATGATATCTCGCTAGACACACTCGTAAAACGGCTTTTGACAAATGTGCTTAACAAATGTGCATTACATACTTACTTACTTAAGATGTATCTGTACCGTCTTGCTTTTGAGGTCTGACCGCTATGACCCACCCTTGCCTACGATTCCTCACTCGGTTAGTGGGCTTATGGTGTGTTAACAAATGTATTACTTACTTACTTGTAAGGGTGCGCTTTTCCTCAGATGACCTTTATTTACCACTTTGAACTTTACGTGAGCCAGTTTGTCACATTTATTTCTGATTTTCAAGAAAAACAAATTGAAACTGTTATAGAAACACTTAGTTGTATTCAAATGTCCAATGATGAGAAAACATCCAGATGAAGAAACGTGATGCGTTAGAGCTGGTGGACAGTGTTTGGTAAAACCACTACAATGATCTGTATGCATTATCATTACAATGCTACCATGTGATAACATGGTACATTCTACTGGTTCTGAAAAACAGCGTTGTCAGAGAGTTCCTGTTTAGCTGAAGAACAGTTCCCTGGTTAAAGGTTTCATCGCTAATTTTGTTTATGGCATAATTGTGCAGGAAGCCAGCACAAGTGGTGGAAATGCTTCGGCAAGCAAGCCAACAAATCCTTTTGTAACTAACCCTCATGGACATCCATCCTTCAACCCAATCAAACTTGGCGCAAAGGGCGGCGTAAGTATCTGGTTTTGGCAGCAGATCTTGGTCATCAGCAGCTTCGTCACTTGTGTCTTTCAATCAGCTTTTTTTGATAATGAACGCAGTTGGAGTTTATGTTTTTTAATGTGATCCACCCTGGCTAGAGCTTATATGCTAGTTTCTCTTGGCTACAAATGCTTGATCTAGGTCGACAAAGAAAATAGTGTTTCGTTATCTGTGGCATAGATGTATTTTATTAAATGTTTACCATACAGCAGACGTTTTAATGAATTTCCTGTAAATATTTTGTGAGCATTTAATTAACAGGTATTTTCTTAATTTCATACTGATGAAAACCGAATATTAATGAGTTTTGCATTTTGTTGATAGATATTTGTTGTGATATAATTGATAAAGACTTAATTTTATTAATGGCATTTATTTTACGAAGCATTATGTGTAAATGCTATTTTCGTAATTTCGAGCTGATGATAACTGAATTCTACCAAGTTTCGATATTTGTTGTAATAATATGGATAAAAAGTTAATTTTAACAATGGCATTTATTTGATGACACTGACCTTTGATCACACAGAGTGATGGAAAGACCCCTAAGCAGCCTAAGCCCCCTGATAAGCCCTTGATGCCCTACATGAGGTACAGCCGAAAGGTAAGCCGATTGGTAAGTTATCGCCATTTTCTGTTTTTTCTTTTGTTTAAAAATCTGGGATAAAACAGTTTTAATCTTTATGTTAATGATGTTGTGTTTGAAACTGCATGATTTTGTTGTGTTGTGTGCTTGTCAACAAAATGTGCTATTATTGGTCAACAGTGGTCATGTTTGCATTTCCGTATGCCATTTACGCCCGCATACGTATGTGGTGGTTATTTGTGCTCAGTCCATGTAAGTGTATGTGCAGTTTGAAGTCATGCATTGAATAAACAAATATTTTGGTTCAGTTTATATTTGTAGCAATTATTTCATTTGTTGTGGTTGTACTCTTTATAGGATTCTAATATTTATGGTATTCTGATAGTATGGTATATCCTGTTATTTTTAATAATAGTGCATCATACATACGGTGCATGCTAAATGGCTCTGTGAACAGATTTTTGTGGGAAATGTATCCTCCTGGCTTTGTGTTTGGATTGTTGTGTTCTTCTATGGCTGGCTTGTCTGCGTGTTCTGTGTGCAGTTAAGTGGATGTATGAGGCTTGTGTATATAAGTGATGCTGCATGTGTGATACACTGCTTTGTGACAAAAACTATAGACAGATATATGTACACATGCATAAAACTGTGGAGTAATACATATACAACAGCCTGAAACTGTAGACAGATAAGTGTACACATGCCTAAAACTATAGACTTTTACTTATTCAACTGTCTAAGACTGTAGGCAAATAAATGCACATGCTCGTAGATCTATGCAGATAAGCAGTGCTGCTTCAGTGCTTGGCCATCTGTATTACACAGCGTAAGCACGTAGTAATAGGTAAAGTACTTAAAATAAAGCATGTTGACCATGTGAGATACTTTGTAGGTGACATAATAAAATGGCAACAGAAGATTCCAGAAATTTCTTGACATGATTTACATACCAAAATTTTGGTAAAAAACAGTTATCAGTTAAAATCCTGTTACAGTTGTTAAAGTTTTCCAATTTCCCTTTGTTTAGTAATGGGTTCCTTTTTGTTATTGTCATGTACTTTGCATAGGAAGTCTTTCTGTAGATTCTGAGCTCTGATCAGATGAAGTTTGTTTGAGTGCCTGGCTCCTGTTTGTCATGACTTACCTGTTTTATTACATTTACCTGTATTGCTTCTAGGTTTGGGATTCTGTCAAAGCAAGCAACCCAGACCTGAAGCTGTGGGAAATTGGAAAGATCATAGGTCAGATGTGGAGGGAGCTGAGCGATGAAGAAAAACAGCAGTACATCGACGAATATGAAGCAGAAAAGGTTTGTTCAAACAGATGCAGTTCTTGTTCATATTGCTATGTCATGGCTTTGATTATTTTGCAAATTATTATTATTATTATTATTATTATGCATTTATTACCTGTGCAAGGTCACTTAATCTGAATCTGAGGCATGCTGCAGTTGTGAGTGAAGGTCCCTACACAGTAACCGTCTGAGGGAGGCTTGAACCTGTACTTTCCGCATTTCCAAATGCTCTAGCGAATCAGCTGCCGTGACCTACATACAAGCTGAGTGCCCTGTCCAATCGGCTGCTGTGACCTACATACAAGCCGAGTGCTCTATCTAATCAGTTACCAGGTCTCCAATTGTGGGTCCATGTTTCTGCCTTGGTTATTTGTTAAGGGATGCTTCATGCAGTATGTAACAGTGTGTGTGTTGTTATCTTTAATGAAATAGGCCATGTTCTGTTCTAAAATTTTATGGAATCTTTATGATGAATTTACGTTATTGTAATGACAAAGCATTTGTGTAGTTTGTCAATTGTTGAATATGTGTTTATTTGTTTAGCAGTATTTTCAATTCTTAAGGAAATTTTGAAGCTCGTTTCCTTGTTCTTGCTGATATATGTGTGTATATGTATATAAATTTTTATATATATTTATTTTTATATGTAATTCAAGTGGTTGTTGTCTTTTAGATTCAGTATACAGAGGCTTTGAAAGTGTACCACAATTCACCGGCCTATCAGTCATGGATTGCGGCTAAAGGAAAAGTGGATGTGGATGCTGAACCAGAAGAACCAGAAAAAGCCAGAAGAAGTGTCAGTAGCAATTTCAATTCATAACTGTATATGTTAATTTCTCATGCTTAAGCTGTCAGCAGGACCGTGAATTTCGGTGAGGCTCTGCAAAGTGTGTGCTGATACATAAACATCACAGCTTCTGTTGTTGGCCATCTCTATAGAATGGAATTCTGCTATCGTTTCGTGCAAGGGTCGCTATTGGTGACAGAGCTCAGTCAGCTCGTTGTTTAAAGGTGTTCTTATTTCCCTGGGGTTCTCATGCTGGAAGCACCTCTGAGTAGTTTGTTCAGTAAGAAGTGCTATATAAGTTATCAAATGCAATACAGTACAATAAAAAAATGAATGGGAAATGACTGCATTAAGGTCTTTAACTGATCTATTCACAGCCACAGCATCAATTTTTTGGTTGGCATTAAAGTGCCTTAAAAATCTTCTTCAGAATTTTATGTTTAGAATTTAAAACAAAATTTGCTCACTGGTAAAGATTATTGTTAATTTGAAATCAGCTTCGATTTCACTATTAGGTGTTGTGTTAGTGGCAACTGCTGATCGTAAGAACACTTAAATGAGCAAATTAACCACAGTTCTGCATAGAGTGGAGAGTGATGTGCTGTTTTGAGTGAATTGCAATTGCCCTTATCGGCAGCTGTATTGTTGTGGTGTGATGAGCTGTTGAAGTGACTATGGATTGATGATGCCTTGGGCATTGTGGTAATGAAGTCTTTAGATAAGAGTAGATTAGAAGAGTGTTTCTTTATTTAGAAAGCACCGGCGCCCCAGCCTGTTGAGCCAAGAGTTGTTGCCATTCAGCCGATAGAAGAGGAGGAAGGTCTGAACTGCTTTGCTCTTTCTGATTTTAACAATTGTTGTGATTTAAATGAATTTAAACAAAATCGTTGTCAGGCTGTAGTCTGTGTAATATAAGTCTCTGTGAGACGTTTGTTAACTTTTGGTTATTCTAATCAAGTGAGAAGGTTTACTTCTCATGCTTCTTGAGAAATTGACATTATGGTGTGAAGACATGACCTGTGCTGAAAGATTGTTCATTTTTTGGATTGTGTCTGTCTTGCTTTTGTTTAAGCCAAATACTCTTCTTCACTCAACTCGAAGTATGATGCATCTGAGGACTGCTGTTGAGAAAGGTCTGTAATCAATGACCGATATCCTTATCTTACTTTCTTTCTGATGTTGTAGACCTGGATGATGGTCTCTCTGTAAAGCACATTGCAGCCGCTAGGTACCAGCGCAATCACTGCCTTATCAACGAAATCTTCAGCGACACTGTTGTCCCTGATGTAAGAACAATCATCAATGAAACAAGAATGACTGTCCTGAAGAGACAGGTCCATTCACTGACTATGCACCAGGTAAATGAGTAGGATATTTTCCTGACTCTTCACCGTTTTCATTGTGTTGGCATGCATTTAGGTCTGAGGGTTTTATTTTAGCTCTTGGAGATATGCCATTTTGGTTTACTGGTATCAATACTAACGGAATTCATTTTATTTTTTATAAATTTTTTTCTAGAAAAAGTTGGAGAATGAACTGCAACAGATTGAAGAAAAGCACAGAGCCAAAAAGGGCAGATTTGCTGAGAACAGCGAACATTTCTATGAGGAATTACGAAATGTAAGATTATTTAACAGCTTTGAGTTATTTTTTGACTTTTTCTATTAAACCAAATTATGTTGTTCATTCTTACATCTTGCAAGAAATTCTGCTTTTAGAGGGTTGAAGATGTAGATTTTAATATCATTATGTTGAGATTTGGAATTTAATTGTAAGTCACTTCATTTATTGGCTCATTTTAAGTTAAATGTCTTGGTTTCAGTGCCACATCTTTGCCTGATTGGCAGATTTTGTGTCATGTTAATTGTCATTTGACTGTAAAATGTTATGGTAAAGGCTTTTTGGTTGATAAGATTCATCGATGGTTGTTTGCAGCTTTGTGACAGTAAGCCACAGATAACAGATGAGCAGTTCAGCCTGATGATCTTAAAAGCCAAAGAAGAAATGAAAGAGAAGCAGAAGACATCTACACCGCAGCAGGAAACGCAAGATGTGCTGAAACAGGCTCCTGATGTTCTGGTAATTTTCCATTGCCATGTAATGTAGTTAAGCACGCGTTGTTTGCCGTTTCAAGGAGATTAGCAACTTCTATAGCTCCATTGTCGAATGGACAAGGCATCAACCATGGCACACCAAAGCCAAGTTGTAATCAGGTCAATACCCAGAAGGTTCGTCCGCTGAGACAGAGGGGCATGCTATGGTGGTGCAGCCCTTTGAAGGCAGAATGATAAGTCTTGAGCTCAGACTGAAATGACAACACATGGGGACCAAGTAGAACGAACAGATGCAGGAAGGGAGTTCCAAAATTTAGCTCCAGCAACCGATTTGCTTGCCCACCAGGAAAGATTCTAGTTTTTGACAAAACCAGGGAAAAACAATCAGATGACCTGGGTGAACTATGTTGGGTTTGGAAAATGAGGACTGATTGTAAGTATTGTGGTTGGCCAGAGTTTAATGTTTGATAAGCCACAATATGAAGCAAATCCTTTGCTGAAAAGGAAACCAGTGCAAAGATTTAAATACAGTGGTTATATGCTCATTTTTTGGTGTGTCATTTATGGCTCTAGCCAGTTCTGAACTCTGGAATTGCTGCATGTTTGACTTTGTGATACTAAATTTCCTGTAATCCATCATCAGAAAAAGGCATTGTTTTGAATAGAGTGGACACACATGAATGCATGTATGCATTCATGTGCCGTGAACGTGCTTATATGTTTGCGACGAAACATCAACTTATTTAGAGCTCATATACCCGAGATTCATTGTAAGACACTTCAAAATAGCACGGGATGTGATATAACACGGTATGTACGAACACCCCAAAATTTATTCACCTATAGAAATTGTACTTGTTATACAATGACAAGGTTATAAGATGGTTTGTGGTATGGATCCCAGGCAGCATTGTAATGAGTTTCTGGTGTACTGTACCCCACCACTTCTAAAATGCTTAATTTTCTTCGCTCGACTTCACAGTGATTCGATTTCATTTCCTAAGCATTTATTTAACATCCCTGAAATTGTGCTCAATCTGAATTTGCAGCCCTTTGAAGACAAGAAAAAAGAGGAAGACGGATTCTCAGAAGTTGCAAACCAGCGCTGTGAAAATCGGGTTTCTGAAGAGTCTCAGTTGGCCAGGGGTTCGGTCGCTTTACCACCAGTTACTGCAGCCAGATCGCCAGAAAGAGTCAGTACTGAATCAGTTTCCGAAGCAAAGAAAGAAGAGACTGCCAAGCCGAGCAGTGAGGTAACACATCTGAGAACAGACTTGAACAAACAGGTACTACAGCAGAGTACTGACTTACCACACAGGAGCACAGAGGTACTACAAGTAGTCACAGAAATACCACACATGACTACAGAAGTACCAAGCACTACCCCTGAAGCAGCACTGGTAGGGAGCACTAAAGCACAACAGTTAGTTGGGACAGAACTACAACAGGCAGTTGGCACAGTGGTACTACAGGTTGGTGCAGAAGTGCCACAGGTGAATACTCAGGCTCCAGTAATGAACACCAAAGCAAAAGAGAACACTGAAGTACCAAAGATGCAACAAGATGAACTGCAGTTCGGCCAAACAGCACCACATATCACCACAGAAACAATGAGCAAGCCACGCTTGAGCCCTGAAGTACCTCCACTGAATCCTGAGCTACAGGAGCAGAGGAGCACTGAGGAGCGAATGATGAACACAGATGCACAGAATACAGATGCAGGATTGAAAGAACTGAGCAAGGTGCGTAAGAAAGGTCATAATGAAAAATGCCGAAAATGCATTGTAGCATAAATTTTGATATTTGCACACACACACACACACACACACACACACTCACACACATATATATAATGTGTATGCTTGTTTTTAGGATGAGATATATTAGAATCCAAGCACTAAGGCAGTTTATCAATCTGCAGAAAGCTGGTGACTAGCTTATAAACCTCTATGTGACCATATTGAAGCAATTATAACTTCCCGGTCTAAAAGTCTAATGTTTAATCCTTAAATGATTTACTTGAAAATCAGTAAACTTCTTAAAGTTAAGTATTGCCCAGTAAATGGGTTCCATTATCTCTCTCTGCAGTTTGGTATTAAATTTATTTTGAGAAGCTTTGAATAGGTGATACATATATTTATAGTTTCATTACAATACGCTTTGTTGAATTATGAGCAGCCTTCTGAACACCAGGATGAACCTATGGCTGTAGACAAACCGCAAGAGCCAAGTTTGGAGCAGACAGGTTTGACAAATTTTTTTACGTTCTAGTTATTTCGTCATTAGGAAATCCAGGATGCATTCCATGTGTGCCTCTATGTACTTTGAGTTGACTTCAAGCAACTAAGCTACATGGGGCACTTGGAGCGTACCGGTACCTAGAGTATGTACTTGGTACTAATTCAGGCAGACAGCATGCACCCACGGCATATCTGGAAGTATGACAGCAGCCATTTGGAAGCTGCATGTTTTTATGCTGCCTATTATCTTTAACTGAATATTAAGACTAAATGCAGTGCAGGTTGGATGAGGTAAATGTAAAATGTAAATGGTTTTATATAGCGACTATATGGCCTCTGCCCTGCTCATTTTGCAATGAATTGTTTGGGTGCGATCCTTTACCACCTCTGTCTATCTGAGTGGGTGCCACGCCATTTAAGGTAGCATCATTCACAAAGATTTATCATCATTGCTGCAGTTATATTGTTTATCGGTTCGTGATTAGAATTGATAATTAAGGAAGTTATTTCATTTGTAGAATCCAACCCACTAGACACAGCATCTGTGTCTGACGCTTTGTCTGTGAACAGTAGTATGGAGCCGCCATCAGAGCACGAATCCATAGCTGCTGCTGCTGCTGGAATTGACGGGAATGGGTGTGATGCTCAGGCCAACAATCTGATGGAACTTGACAACGAGACTGACGTTCAGAAGTCAGACGTCATGGATACCAGTTAGGTATCGCAGTACTGTAAAACGGTACATAGTATACCAGTGTTGCATTTTACCTACACTGGTTCTGTGAGGCAAGCTTTGCCAGTGTTGGATTTTTGCGGATGTTTCTTAGTGCACTTGAGAATGACTGAACGAGATTTCAGGCCGGACCTTAACCAATATCATGGCATCAGTTTGATATCTCGTATCTCTTCTGACATCTCAGAAAGCTTACAATTTTTTAACATGGTATCTTGTAGCTCGAGCCAAAGCTTACTGAACAGTAGTAATAGTCTCATTATTGAAACAGTCTCTTTATCAGAAAAAGCGTGAACACAAGTTTTGCAATGTACTAGTTTCTCAGGGCAGGTTTTTGTTTGTTTCTGTGAGTAGACCATGGCATCTGCTGAGGAATTTTATAAGTTGGTGCTATATAAATATTTAGGTTGTAGAGCTTTTGAAAAAACTATTGGGTCATCCATAAAGAATATCAGGAAAAACGACCCTACTTGGACTCTATCCTGTCTGCATTTGCTTACCCTTTCCCTTTGCAGACGTACACTCCAGCAGAATACTATGTCCTAGATTCCCCTCGAGCTTGCATGGGTAACTGCTGTGAGGTAGTGTACTACCTCGTCGTAGGAAATTTAGATGCGGACGTCCACATTGCACATTCATGTCCACAATCTTTTGGTTGACCCTTCCCCCCCTTTGCAGACGTTCTTAATGGACGAACCATAGCCACTGGCCTTGCCCTTTGAGTTTCATAATTTTCTTATGCTTTTAAACTGCTGTTAATATTTAGTGAATTTGGCAGTAGGCCTTCATTGGGTCTAGTTCAATAGATGTCTATGTTTTAAGCAGGAGTCTCATTCATGATGCAAAATTTATGCAATACTGATTATGGCAGAAGACAGTTTCTAGGGACAATTTCTAAGTGACAGGCAACTTTTTAGTTGGACTTTAAATGTTTGAAGAATACAGGCAGCAAGTTGTTTGTCCTTTGAAAGCCATTTTGATTTTTGAAATGCATCTCTTGCCGTGCAAAGTGGCTGATTTGTCGAGCTTGTAACGTGGAATATGCAGGTTCGTCATATCCTCACACTGTTGTCACTGCGTTGGGATGATGCCTCATATGTGTTATATAATGGTACTGTTTAAAAATAAAATTGACAAATACTATTGGATGTGGTGGTACTATTCTTAGCAGTTGAATGTAAGCGTGTTTTGAAATGTGTTGGCTTTGCGAAAGTCTGATGGTAAACCTGTAGAGTCGGCAGTTTGCGATCGCTCAGTTGAAAACAATATGGCCGCCAAAGACTGCGAGAGAAATTAGAGCGCTACCACATCAGACACAATTCAAGTTAATAAGTAAGTGAGTCACTCAGAACGATAAGCACAGCACTATAAAAACTAATGAACAACAAGCCGCCTATTCTACATGTTTACCTATTATTATTATTATTAGTAGTAGTATTCGTTAGTGTTAATAGGTTTCTCATGTTAATTTAGCACCAATACAATTCAATTAATTTTGCCTACGGTACAAGTTCCTCCTTTAAATTCAGTATAACGCCGCTAAATATGACAGTGGCATAATATTGAATTTTGTGACCATGATATGTTGATTTGCCGCTGTAGAATACCATATTTTGAAGTGAAGAGAAGATTAAATAACGAGTTGATGGAATAGGCCCCACTATTTTGTTTTCAATTAAATATTAATTTGACAGGAACGAGGACGTAGCACGAGGGTAGCGAACGATAATACGGACTTCCAATACTTAGACGCTTATGGCCCATAATTCACGATTTATCTCTTTCAAACATCTTTCGTAAAAGGAAAAGACTGCATTTGTCTGCAATTTGCCCTCAAAGTAAAGACCAGATCGGCTGAAGGGAACGTCCTTTCCAATCCGAATACAACGGGGATTTGAACTCCGGGAAAGTTTCATCGTACTTCCTTCCACCCATGTAGGCGTAATACGTGAGACTTGTCTTTAATCCGCTAAACTGTACGGGGATCTTATAGTGCCCGACCTCCTATGGGAAGTAGCCTAATCCTGTAATCCCTTCTTTCGGCCTTTGTCCTGGGTTTGTTTAAGCCGATTTCGCTGCGTTCAGTTATGGTCCGCCGTGCTGAAGTTCTCCCATTAGGCGCCATGATGGCGTATATAAGAGCCGCCATGTCTGGACGCACGCACAAGTTTATGACCAGACGAATTCTGACGTTCAAGTGACGTGTTTGGTGACAGCGAATTTCGTCATCTGGTATAGTTATATTAACAGTAATCCGTTAGTATATATCGTAATCGTAACCTCGAGTTTTCTACAGCGCCCAACGAAAGCCAAGTCGCGGGAACCAGCTTATTCACAGACGCTCAGTCAAAACAAAATCGATAGGCAAAGGAGTTCGGTTCCAGATCAAGATCCAGGAGTCAGGCAATCAGACAGTCGGACGGCTACGGTGGATGGTGTTTGAAATTGAAATTTATATATACGTATATATATATATGTATATATATATATATATATATATATATATATATATATATATATATATATATATATATATATATATATATATTACGTGTCTTCTTCTTCTTCTGGTTCTCTGCCCTTGTGTATACGTGCACTTATGTATATGTTTAATTCAGTGTCTAATATCAACATTATCCTATTTTAAAATAGCTCTGAATCGACATATGATGTGGTTTTTAATAAACAGTTGGCCTATATATAGGCTGTTGCTTTTAACGTGATTAGGCCTGGAACCTCATGTAGGCCTAGTTCTATACCAGACAAAGGATTTATTTAAACGTTTTGGCGATAAGAGTGGCTGGATGGCTGTTGCAGGTTTTACTTTTAAAAGTTTTAACTTATTCCGTATGCGCCGGTCGTGTTTAGGCGTCTTAAAAGAGATTTGACCGCCAAATCAATTTGACTTTTGACTTTCTAAAGCACCCTAGAAGTAGCCTGCTACTTACGATGCTATATAAATTGTCGTAATTACAATTACAATTATAAATGTATCTGTCAAATTTCAGCCAAAAGTTCGGCTATAGGTTCACTCTCTATTCGTGGCCCGTGCCCGAATTAAATATAATTCCTATAAATCCTCGTTTAAATTACAAAGATATTATATGACACAGATTTACCATTTATCAATTTGCAGCTCTGGTTGCCTGTTATACTGCCTATGGTGGGATCCTAAATGGCGGAGTGTTTGGAAATGGACCTTATTCCATCTGAAGAGGAGGAGGAAGAAGAAGAGGAAGAAGAAGCTTCAGAGACAAATAGCAGAGACACCTGGAGTACGTTTTGGAACTATGACGAAATCACTCCACCGAAGACGCTCGCTATCCGCTCTGTAGTCAGCCATGACAGTAGGGCTGGCAACTCACAAGTCAACAACCCCCAGGTTCAGCCAGTTCATGCGCCTGTAATGGCGGACACTACAACACTAGATGTTGCTAGTAAGTTAGAACGCGTGTAAACTTATAGCAGTATTTTATAACAATAGTAACTGTTATTATTAATTATCAACTTAATCTGCTTAAATCCAACTACTTCGATTTATTACTTGATGTTAAACCGTGCATAAAATACTTGACTAATTTCGTTCGCGATCAGTGTTTTTCAGGACAACTAAGACTCTTAGCCTTCTGGGACATCAGGCATACCATCAGGCCTAACAGTAATAAGATCGAATATTAATAGGCCTAATAATGAAAAGATTCAAAATTAATAGGCCTAATAATAATAAGATTCAATATTAATAGGCCTACTGATGATAAGATCCAATATTAATAGGCCTAATAATAATCATATTCAATATTAATAGGCCTACTGATGATAAGATCCAATATTAATAGGCCTAGTTATAATAATATTCAATTTTAATAGGCCTATTGATGATAAGATCCATTATCAATAGGCCTAATAATAATCATATTCAATATTAATAGGCCTACTGATGATAAGATCCAATATTAATAGGCCTAAAAATAATAAGATCCAATATTAATAGGCCTAGTTATAATAATATTCAATTTTAATAGGCCTATTGATGATAAGATCCATTATCAATAGGCCTAATAATAATCATATTCATAAACCCGAGATTTCTACAGCGCACAAAGAAAGCTAATTCGGGGGAACCAACTTAGTAATAGGCGCTCAGTCAAAACAAAATTTGATGGGCAGGTAAGGTCAGATTCGGTTCCAGGTCAAGATCCAGGGATCAGACGGGGAGACAATCAGACGGCTACGGTGGGTGGTTTTTGAAATTGGAGTGGCGAGAGAGATAATGGGAAGAGGAGGAATCCTATAGGATTTGTGGAAGAGGAGTGTTTCATTCTGAATGAACGACCTGCGTGGAAATTTCAAGAGGTGCAATGTTGATGAGTTCTCAGATAACTATCGTAATTCTAGTCTAATAATTATGTGTCTAATAGTAATAGATCCAGTTATAATCGAGCTTATAATAATAGACCCAGCAACAATAGGTCGTGGGAGACGGTAGTATATTGGATGGAGCGCTCGGCTTGTAATGTGGAGAGTACGGGTTCGAGCCTCCTCCCCTGAGACGGTTGATGTGTAGGAACCTTGAGCAAGTCCTTCACTCACAATTGCTCGGCGCCATCGATTGACAATTATTATTATTAGGCCTAATAAATGCAGAAATAGAAATAATAGGTCTAATGATAGCGGGGCATTCTGTGTCCTTTTTAGTAACATTATGTATGTTTTAATGCGAGCATCGTCTAAATTGGACATCATATTTTCTTCCTTGCATCAACTGGTCGAGATTCGGAAGCTGCAGAAAACAAAGCAGTGGCAACATTGAGTTTGGAGGTGGAGAGTGGAGACCGTGGAGGAGGCATGCATCAGCCTCTGCAGTTCCTTCCTCCGCATTGTTCGTCGAATCCGGCGTCTGTCCACTGCGGTGCCACTCCCCACGTTCGAATGACACTGGAGAACAGAGAACTCTGGCAGAAGTTCCTCGCCGTTGGAACAGAGATGATCATCACCAAATCAGGAAGGTCTATTTCCGGCAGAGATACTTTTCATTAGCGATCTCATTAAAAAATCGTTCTCTGTCATTGTTAGTTCGTTCGTTCACTCTTGAAGATAATTTCTGAAAATATCAGACACTGTAGCCAGACTGATTATAGACAATGTATGGTAATAAGGCACAGTCACTGTGGCCTGTTGCCAGACATGTAGGCCTACTACGCCAGGTTTGAATTGGTCAACTTTATCCGGTTGAATGATTTCCAATTTGAACAATGTTGAGCCCAGGCTTACGTATATAGGCTTAATTTTAAAGTGTATTGGGGTAGTAATACCGCCCACTTTTGGACTGTGGATTATCGTACCCCTCCCAAGTTCATACCATAAATAAACAATATCGATTAAGTTCATTGTGAGCTTGGGATTCTCCATGGTCACGGGCTTTCAATCTACAAGTATTATTCAATAATAATTAGTAAGCATACACGAAAGCCTAAAGGGGAAAGGAAAACTTGGTACCCCCACTTTTTAGACCAGGGTCCGCCTCTGCTTATGTATATGAGTGTATAGGCTACGTATAAGTAATTAAGCAATACATGTATTTCGCAATATGCGTGTGTTTGTGTGTGTGTGTGTGTAGGCGTATGTTTCCTGCGCTGAAAGTATGCGTCCATGGCCTGAATGCTTCGGATAGTTACATGATGGTCGTGGATATCAAGCTAGAAGACAGCCTCCGATACAAGTACTACACATCGCAATGGTCACCCGTCACATCCTGCTCCTCTTCTTCCTCCTCCTCCTCCTCCTGCTTCTCCTCTGTTGCGTCATCGTCTTCCTCTTCCTCAGCAGCCGAAGCATGTGTCAGTCCCGCGAAGCAGCTGTTGCCATCTCCTGCTGCTGTTGCTGCTGCTGCTGCTGCCTCGCGTCGCTTCTATGTCCATCCTGACTCTCCAGCCACCGGAAATCAGTGGATGAAGCAGACGATTTCCTTCCACAGACTCAAGTTGACCAACAACACAATGGATACAAACGGACACGTAAGGCAATATGCAAACGGATCATTGTACAGAGACCGACAAACAGACAGACCGACTGACTGACTTACTTACTTCTGAGACACAGACAGACACACAGCTCATTCATTCACTCACTCACTCACTCACTCACTCACTAAATAGGGTAATAAATAGGGTAATAAATAGGGTAATAAATAGGGTAATAAATAGGGTAATAAATAGGGTAATAAATAGGGTAATAAATAGGGTAATAAATAGGGTAATAAATAGGGTAATAAATAGGGTAATAAATAGGGTAATAAATAGGGTAATAAATAGGGTAATAAATAGGGTAATAAATAGGGTAATAAATAGGGTAATAAATAGGGTAATAAATAGGCTAATAAATAGGCTAATAAATAGGCTAATAAATAGGCTAATAAATAGGCTAATAAATAGGCTAATAAATGCTTAGTTATGTTACATAAAACCGATCGATATGTAGATCATCTTGAACTCGATGCATCGATATCAGCCTCGTGTTCACGTCTTTCCGGTCTGCGATGACAGCGCCATCAGCAGCAGCAGCAGCAGCAGCAGCTGTGGCTCCATCTTCACGTTTACGTTTCCCGAGACGACGTTTGTCGCCGTAACTGCCTATCAGAACGAACAGGTGACGCAGCTGAAGATCGACAGCAATCCATTCGCCAAGGGATTTCGAAGCACCGGCAAAGCCAAGAGGTCCGAATTCATGCTTCTCAACAGTGGCCCATACTTATACAGCGTGTGAAGACGGTGTCCCATATCCAAGATTAAATTGCAAGGTTCATTATAAATGGTCAGGTGCATATCTGCACACATTCATGCATCTACACATACATACATACATACATACATACATGCATACATGCATACATACATAATTATAATGCAGGGTATGCACTACACAGTTATAGCCTGTATTCTATAAAATGCCTGTTGCAGTGGGTTACAATACTCAAAGGAGGGCGTAAGTAACGGACAAAATTGTAAATGTAAATGTACACGTTTTTCTATATCGACCGTATGACCTCGACCCTTGCTCATTTTACAATGAATTTATCGAGTGAGATCCTTCACCACTTCTGCACGTTTGAATGGGAGCCACGCCATTTGAGGTCCCCGTGTACGGACCGTACTAGCCCGAGATTTGTATCTCAGAAATTATTGCTACGATCGGTATGCGAACCGGCTTCCCAGCGCACAGAAGCGCCTCGGAGTACGCTTTAGCCAATGCATCTAACTACATGCATAATTATATTCCCTCTCCTAACGACTGCGATCAAAATAGCCTCAGTTGTTTAAGATGACTTAATTGCATCAAATTCCGTTGTCTGATGCGTAATTTGTAGAGAACTTCAGTTTAACAGCCAGCATCAGCAGATACAAGCATCGACGTCGAGCAAGAAAGCTACGACTACGCATCATAATCATTACATGCCAAGTGCATACGTTGTTCGGACACATGCTTCTGCTCCTCATGTTGGTAGGTTCATTATCTGTGGTGTCGTCTGCTGTCACCTGATCGACATTGCCTCGGCGATATCCACGTCCTTATTTTAGGTTAAGCAGGCCACTTTATTAGTCTGACGCAAGTAATCCATATGAAATTTTATTGGAGAATGGCCTTCCTGTATCTATTGCAGTTTTTGGTTTGAGTTATAGAGCAGATGACGTCGACTACAGAAGATTAATTCAGGCTAAAAGGAGGAAAGTTGGGTCCAGTCTATGTATGAAATTCTTCTTATTTTTGAAAGGAGAAACACAGTGGAAGACAAACCAGCAGAAGTTTTCCTGCTTACGTGTATCTCCCACCATTGAGCGCCACATGCGAGTACAACGCAGTTCACCATGGAATTCGAAATCTGAGTCCTTGACACTGCAGTCAACATTCTGCCATCTGTCGTCGACCTCAGTGAAGGCAGACGACCCGGTCTTCGACGATGCAGCATCTGGCGAATTCTCCGCAAACGCACCAGAATGCATCAGTTGCTCACACACTGCTCCAAATACAGCCATAAAGATACAGCCATATGCTCAAGAACAGAGGACGTATCAGAACTTCTGGTACCCAAATTATGACGAATCAGCAACTTCTCGGTTTGGTAGTTTCTGCTTCGTAAACAAGAGCTCAGAAAGTAGTAATCAGTCGGAGTTTAACGGCTATCAGTCGAATAACATTGGCGCTTATCATGCACCTTCTTCTTGGCACGCCTTCGAAGAGACACGAACTGATGTGCTGGCTCCTTACTATCGCCGCCATACCACGCCTGAAATAGCGCTAAACCAGTATAGCGGATTCGGTTGTCAGACGACTGACGTCAGTTGCCAACGTAGGGGATTAACTGGCTATCCTCTAAGTCTGTGTTATTCTGTAGCTTCTCTGGCAGAAAATTCCCCAGTGGACGAGTAATTATTTTCTATTATATTTTAATTGACGTAGCTTGAGAGACAAATAATTTTTGCATTAGAATATTTTGACTGATAGCGTAGATGATATAATTAATTTGATATCTTTGAACGTTTCTTACTTCTCAGTATATGAATGTACAGTAAACATACACGTTTTTCTATAGTGACCGTATGGCCTCGACCCTGCTTATTTTACAATGAATTGACCGAGTGAGATCTTTCACCATCGCTGCCCTATTGAATGTGCTCCATGCCATTAAAGGTCCCGTGTGCGGACATGCTAGCCCGAGACTCAAATCTAAGAAAAAATGACTTCTTAAATATTGAAGATTAAACGTAACATGATTATGGCTGTCATCCTTGATTCATCATTTCATCTTTCATTTTCTGCTCGTTTTATATTCACCATAATTTCTGCTGTTTACGCTCAACGGTGCATTAAAAATTGTATTGCTTAACTATTTTCATACACACAATGAACTGTACCCACTGAAAAATCTGGCCCCTTTATCAACTTCTGGACCGGCCAACGCCACTTTGCGTTCCCTCTGAAAATTGATGACAAGTAAATGTGTAATGTAAATCTACGAAATATCTCTGAGCCCCACAAATTGCGTGAGAGAGACTAGATTTCCGACGGCGCTAAAAAGAAAAGTCGTGGGTTTCATGATGCGCGATGTATGTACATTTGAGGAGCACTCATATCGGTTAAGATAATGTCACGCGCAGGTGGATAATGTCGATTTCTTATTCGAGCCCTTGATAGTTTGCGATATTGCGGATGATATTCCGAAGTGGGAGCGCGCATTTACTTACTCACGTAAGAGAAAAATAAGCTAGCCGGAAATTTAACACCATGTGCCAGCCGTGTTTCCGTTGGCGATAATATAAACAGAAGTACAACATCAGAACATCAGAAAACAGGCATTCTTGAATATTATTTTGCTGTTTCAAAACGCGAAAATGGGCAAAAAGAAAGACAAGAAAATCAAAGGAGCCGAAAAAACTTTAAAAAAGACGGAGAAAAATTTAGATAAGAAGGTTAAGAAAGAATTACGAGAAAAAGGAGAGGTATGTAGTGATCCGAGTTTTCTTTAGAAATGGAGAAAACACCTACATCTGAACTGCAATCTCGCTGTGTCAGACGCGGGTCGCATAAATAAGAAAGAATCGGTGATGCTACTAGAAAACATGCGACAGAAATATTTTGTACGCAGCACTTGATCCTTTTCCGATCTATATCAATCTCTAATGCCAGACTAGGTAGCGATCGAAGTAGCAAATATTTAAAGGATAACTTCAGTAATAATACTCGATGTATTTATTTCTGGTTCGTCACCGGCACCAGAACAACTGGAGAGGTCGACGGTAACTAAGAGTTAAGTACCATGTCCCATAGTGGAACGTAGGGAAGGAACTTGTTTCCCACTCTTAGGCCCTTTAGCCTGCAGTGGACGAATCCTAAAGTCCTGGACATGGGGCCTGTGCATCACACGAGTTGCCATTTACTTCCCAGATGACATCGGTGGCAAATTCGGCTGCTTTGTGACAGGGATAAATGTGTGGAAGCAAACATCTTCAAACGATGGTAGATTCTAAGTGAAAACATACAGGTGCAATTGGGGTCTGCTGAACTATAGGAGTAATTAAGAAACTTTGATGAACTTCAGGAGAAATTAAGAAACTTTGGTGAAATATTTGCATAGAAGGACGCTTTTCATGAAAAAACTTCATAACATTTTTGTTCGATGCATGTAAGCTTAAAGGAATATTCTGAAATTGCTTGACTACAGGAAGACATAGAAGCAATCATATTGCAGCTTGAAGAGCAAGATCGCAAAAGACAACTGATAGTGGAGGAAAAATGTGGACCTCCCAGTCCAAGGTAAAACAATTTGCTGAAATTTCAACTTAAAGTAACATGGAGATGCATGAATAGTAAACTGTCTACAACTAAATGCAGGCGTTTTTCTTTGTAGAATTTTCTGTTAATTGTCCAGATTAAAACTGTGTATGTAAGTGTGTGTGGTGTCAGGTCTGCAGCATAGTCGGATGTTGATAGATGAAAACGTTTGAATTAATTCGTTTATTTTATCAGACGCAAGTCATCTTACCAATGGAATATTTTCTGAGCTGACAAATGTTTAACAGCAGTCAGTTTACAATATACAGTTGTTATGCACTGGCAAATTACCTTGTATGAAGTTGAATAGTTTATTTCTTTACCTTTTTGTGTGTCTAACTCTGTATCCCTGTTTATATTTGTGCAGCTGAACATTCATGCAGCACCTTTTAAGAACCTGGCAAACTGCCAGCTTAGATTCTATAGTCATGTAAATATTAATTAGTGTAAGTACATATTGTTAAGGACAGGAATTGTTGCAATTTTTGTAGATGCAACATGACGTTGGTTCCTCATCCCGAGAGAGACATTCTGATCATGTTTGGTGGTGAATACTTCAATGGAGCAAAGGTATCAACTAAAGTTATAATTATGCAACAGTCCAAGTGGAAGGTTTTTAATTGTTCTAAGACTGGGTTCACAATGCGTTTCAACTTTACTTCTCATGCATACTTCATTCCATTAAAGAAGACAGTTAACTTATTCAATTGTGGATTAGCACTGATAATTGGGAAGAGTTTCCTCTAAGTGGCAATATATAAATTTTGATTATATTACATTACTGTTGCTTCTTAAAACATTGCTTATTACATCTTCCATTGCTCTTGGACTTTTTGCTTCTTTAATCTCATTTTAAACCATTTTAAAACACACAATTAAATTGATAATAAAATTTGTCTGGTTTCAGACGTTTCTATACAACGATTTATTCTACTACAACATCAGGACAAATGAGTGGACACAGGTCAAAGCTCCAAATGCACCAGCACCAAGATGTTCTCACCAGGTGATTCAGCAAAGTTTTTTTGGTGCTGTGTGTTTTGTTTAGTCATACATAATTTGTTGTAGGTCCTTTTGAGGGCCTCTCCATGGTACTTTATAAATGCGTCGGATGTGAAACCATTGCATTATCTTGTGCTTTGCAAATTTAGTCATAATAATAGTAATAATAATTATATTCCAGAGCTGTGCTCTTTCTTGCATAGAATAGTTTTACCATTTCCTCTGAATTTTGTCCTTTTGGTTAAATCATAAAAAATTAATACTAATATGACTGAGACTTTTAGCTTAGCATTTGGTAATGAAAATGTTCTGTAATACATGGATTTATTTTATGTTAATTGTTGTTATGTTGTTGTTGTGTTGTTGTTGTGTTGCATAGGCTGTTGTCTTGCATCAGTCAGGAGGTCAGATGTGGGTCTTTGGAGGGGAATTTTCTTCCCCAACACAGTCACAGTTTTATCACTATCGAGATCTTTGGGTCTTCAACCTTAAAGAGCAGACATGGCAAAAAATCAAGTGAGTCCAGTTGCTTATTCATATAATTTAAGCAAACTTATCCTTGAAATGAAAATGTAATATTGAATGCTGTATTCTGTACTTTTGATTTGAATAAGTATTTGAATCTGATGTGGAAAATACTTGAACAAACTGTAGGATCTATAAAGATGATCAGCAACGTATTTGGTGATTTTGGAATAGCGTGTAAATCTTGGGTTGTATGGCCACAAACTAGGTCTTATTTTTTGTTTTGGAGCATGTCTTTTGGTCTCTGTTTCAATTTTTGGTTGGTTAATTTTGAAAATCTAGTGCCAGTGGTGGACCTTCTTCACGCAGTGGACACAGAATGGTTGCCTGCAGAAAGATGATTTTTGTATTTGGTGGCTTCCACGACAATGTTCGGTGAGCACAATCTTATTGATCTTTAAGCCTAAATTTTGTGAATCTTCACATATGGTATGAATTTGCCACAGAGAATCGTTTTTGTTAGATTTGCAGACGCCACCTATTTTGTTATTGCACTGTTTGCCAGTTGCTGTGCACACTTGGTTAATGTTTTTGGAGCCTGAAAAACATTGTGTAAGAAACATGACCAAAATTTCAGAATAGAATACGATTTATGCCTTAATGTTCAAATTTTTTTAATTACACTCACCTGGATGGTCGGATGTGTTTTGTGTTTGTCAGGGACTTTAAGTATTTCAATGACCTGCACGCTTTCAATGTTGAAACATTACGTTGGATCAAGCTTGATCTCAGTGGAATTCCACCATCTCCAAGATCTGGTGAGTTCTGCATGTTATTATATCTGATATTATGAATCTCAACAATATTCGAATTGTTCTCAATTTTCTGTCACTCATACCTGTTAGTAAATGGTGACTCAATAGCTGATTACTTTTGAGGAACTACTGTACCTGGTTTGCCTGTAGTTGAAGTACCATCTATATGTTACTTTACCTTACTTGCCTACAGTGTATTGAAGATGTCTATCTATTTCCCTATCTTCTAATCCTGTACCTTACAAGGCAACATCCACGTTTATAGTTATATGACTGTATTTGTTTGCAAAAGTCACTTAATACAGAATTTGGCTTCATGTATGAAATTATTTGTGTGATGTTGTAGGTTGTGTCATGGCAGCTACACAAGATGGCGATCACTTAATCATCTACGGCGGATACAGCAAAGAACACATCAAGAAAGAAGTCGAGAAAGGACAGATCCATACTGACATGTTCATGTTGTCAGTTGACAGTGAGTGTGCAAACTCGTCAGCAGAAAGAAACTGACAATCGCAAGAGCTAATGCTGTGTTACTGACTTCTTGAATCATTTTAGCTCTGTGTGATTAATAGTTGTCTATGGAAATCTGAAAACGTAATGGCACATTGTACCACTTTAGTAATGATGAAGTAAAGTAAAGTAAAGCTCCTGTGTCACATCAAAGGTCACTTGTAAGTAACTCTAATAGGTTAATTAAATCAATTGTGATGGGTAAATTATATCAAGTTATTCCCGTACTAAACCTACTACATATGTATGAATATGTTATTACCGACATTGGCATTATGGTGGGTAATTAACCCAAATTTTAGGGGTTATGATTATCGTGCTGTCAGAATTACCTGTTAAAATATTTACCTTGGAATTATTTAGAACTGTTACAAATTGCATACAAAGTATTTGCTCATTTATTGATTACCCTGCATTTTAAAGATTCAAGTATTCAGATTTTACGTTATGTAATTATGTGAATTTGCCAGTTAAATACTTTTAATTGCTGAATCTGCATTTTAAAGATTCAAGTATTCAGATTTTACGTTATATAATTCTGTGAATTTGCCAGTTAAATACTTTTAATTGCTGAATCTGCATTTTAAAGATTCAAGTATTCAGATTTTATGTTATATAATTCTGTGAATTTGCCAGTTAAATACTTTTAATTGCTGAATCTATGCTGTAGGTAAAAGTAAGCAGGAAGCTGTGCCTACAAAATGGAAATGGGTCGCAGTGAAGCAGTCTGGGAACAAACCATCGCCCCGTTGCAGTTCATCGATGGCTGTCACGGGTAACAACAGGGCTTTGTTGTTTGGAGGAGTTTTTGATGAGGTACTGAGTACTTTTAAGTACACTGAAGATTCCTTGCAACAAGTTCGTTATAACATGACTTATGATATAATGCAGTCAAGGACATAGACCGCAAATTAGTTCAGTGTTAGAAAGTTTTCCCTGAGACGGTGCTATAGTGATGTTCAGGTGTACTACAAAATGAATTCAAAGTGTATATAAATACAATAATACAGTACTGTGTTGCATTCGCACCATTTACCCCTATGGTGTCCAACAGGGTACTGGGGTAAAACAGAAAAGCAAATATAAACAAGTGAACCCTGAGCTAGCACTTTGTTTAGAATATTCTGCTTTAATGATGTTCCATGCGGCTAAACATGAGATAAAATAAGAGGCATGTTTGTAAAACAACTGACAAACTTGGTGAAAAAATATAGATTGAGAAACAAGGTACAATCTGAATTTTAATAGAATGCTGTAACTGTTTAATTGTATTAAAACAATCCACATTATATTAAAATAAAATCCACAACTTTTTATATATTTACGCATTCTGTACAAAAAGATTAATGAATTTGTTTTTATAATTAACTTTTAGGAGGAAGACGAGGAATCTGTGAAAGGAACTTTCTACAATGAAATGTATGGCCTCGAATTAGACAAAGGACGCTGGCATCAAGTTATTCTTAGGTTGGAATATTTTAATTATATGGTTAATTATTTGGCAAAACTATATTATTTATTTCAAATGTTGTTCCTCTGTCCGATAAGGTTTTAATCCCGATGGACCATATGTACCTTGGGGAAAAAAGTAATAATGATAAAGTTATATAAGAAAATCTTTAAACATCTGTAATACAGCTGTAATAAATGCAAAACAGAACAATCAAGGAATCATGATCATGTTGTTAAGTTAGGTTAGTTAGTAAGTTATCTAAACAGTTAATACATGTATAATGCCTTTTAAGTACTTCTTAACTAAGATACTCAAATTCACTCCAGTTACAGGTGTGACTAGAATGTCTTCAGTCACCCCTTTTAGATCTGTTAATAGCCATGTTTCAACACTTTTGAGCAGTCCTTAAGGCACTATCAGTGTTCATCTGCACGTGTACAATGGTACTTCCATTTCTGCCTAAATCTGGTTGAAACTCCAAATTCATGCTGGTCCCTTTTTCAAACAATAGATAACTCGACTTCTTTCCAGTTATTTGCAGTTGACTTCAGACAGTATTATGTTTTCTGCAGTTGTGGTCGAATTTTGAAAGCATTTTATGTAAACTGTGTTACAGGAAGAAGAAAGATGACAAAGAACCTCGAAAACGAAGACGAAAACCAAAGCCAGATGCTGCCGAGTCAGCCTCTATATCTGGGGATGAAGGGTCTGAATTATCCGACATTGATGAAGATGTTAAAAAGATGCGAGTTTCTGAAGCTGCTGCAGACAGCATGGAAACTGATGATATCTTACCCGTTGAAGACGAAAAGAAGATGGCCACTGAAGACCAGAGCACCATCACTACTTACGATGATGGCGTATTTACCGTAGAAATTAAAGGAGCACCAAAACGACTCGAAAGCGGTGAAACTGCAGTTGATGGGTCTTCTGAGATAGAGGCTTTTATGCCAAGTCCCCGAATGAATCCACTTATGGCTGTAAAACACGGGCTTCTGTTCTTGTACGGCGGAGCATACGAAGAGGGAGATCGCCAGATTACGTTGTCTGATTTCTACTCACTCGATTTTAACAGGTTCAACGAGTGGAAGACCATCATACAACAGGATTTGACGAAACTGGTAATGTGATTTCTTGAATAAACAAACAAGTTTTATGTTTGCATCTGGAGAAATATGCGCTTGCAGAATTGTATTTCATTTGCAGAATTGTATTTAAGTTATAATTTGTGTTTCAAAGTTGCTCCATATTCAAGTTTTATGTTTGCATCTGGAGAAATATGCACTTGCAGAATTGTATTTCATTTGCAGAATTGTATTTAAGTTATAATTTGTGTTTCAAAGTTGCTCCACCTTGCACAACCCCAATTAGTAACATGGGGTACTGTTATCAGCTTTTACACTGATTAAATATGTTTTCTGTTTTATTGATTAATTAATAATTATAATTTCTATTGTATCAGTGTCAGTTGCATATTGTATCAACCAATGGCGCACCAAAACCACGCCGTAGTCGAGTCAAAATCCAGAGAGGTTGAAAAGCAATTTGGAAAAGTAAGTCTTCAGAACAAAATAAAGCAGAGTAAAACGTATACAGGGAAAGTTACAAAGCCCAGCAAGCGATACAGCTCGTTCACCAAGAACTCATAATGTCTTAACACTTACCACTTTGCATGTATTGGCGTGTGATGCTGTTAACAGTTGTAAGCTGTCTTGTGAGTAGCATCACAGAAATAAAGCAGGACTGCATTTTTTCTGTTGGTTAGGATTGGGAAGACACCGATTCATCTGGATCTGAGGACGAAGGAAGTGATTCCGAAGTGGAAGGAGCAACTGGAGGTGAAGTAAGAACAAAAAAGGAGACTAAAAACGTGGAAGAGGAGGGGGAGGAAGACGATGAGGATAGCGAAGAGGAAGAGGGTTCATCTGATGGTGGGATATATTTGAATATTTGTTCCTTTTGACATGATTTCATAATCGTTTTAAGAATTCATCAGTTAACTGTTCAGATAAAGCTTAAACGATTTCCTAGTTATGGATTTTGATTTTGGAGAGTGAAAAAACTATGACAGATTCACTGATTTATATTTTACATTGAGAATTAATGGAAATTTAGATCTGAAACTCCTCTGACAGTGACTAAGGCTTTGTGTTTAGGAAATCTGTTTATAAGTCACTGGTACAAAAGATTTTGAGGATCATGCTTTGCTTGTTTGTCTTCCTCTTCACTTTTCTCCTCTTCGTACTCCTCCATCTTCTCTAACACTTGTTTCATCTCTTTGTTTGTTGTCAGTGTACCTCCAGTTGCATCTGCTGTTGTTTTCTAGTCTTGCTTTGCTTTATCTATTCTCTTCAATATAGTTTATTAAGCTGATGATAATCACGCTGAATATAACCTCATAGGCCGTATTATTCCCAGCCACATTACATTACGTTTTCACAAGAGGGGTCCAAGAATTCAGCAGCATTGTTTTCTCTTTTTCAGAAGAAGAGGATGCGGATACGGAGGATGCTCCAGCTGTGGAGCCACTTGAAGGATCTGGTCCTTACTTTGACAGAACAAAGGACTACTGGATAAGGATGGCAGCAAACGTCGCTAAGAAAGAAGGGATTGACGCAAATGCCAAGCAGATGAAGAAAGCAGCCACGAACATGGCAAAAGACTTCTGGAAACAGCAGAAGTCATCACAAACACCATAATGAACTGTAGCATAAACTAGTATTTACTGATTGCTGTACATCTTTATAACGGCGCTGTAGAAGTTCTCACCACTGGAGTCAGTTTACTGTGATACCCAGGTTTGCTTCTTTAAAAACAATAAAAAAGATTCATCTACGTTATTGTCTTAATTTATTATTATTATTGTGTTTCACATGCTGTTGCCTTGTTAATTTATTATGTGGGGCTTAGGAGACCCACTGACACATTTTTATACTTGTAACTCTTCTTTAACAGAGCAAACCATAAGTTTAATTTTAAATTATACACCGGTATGAAATAGCAGTTTTTCTTACCGCTTCCACCAAACCACGCTGAATATTTTCTGTCTCTAGATAACCACATCTTATGAATTGTAAGCAGCAGTCCAGTAATTTGTGAATCTTTGCGTATGGAAGAAAAAACAAGTGTGCACATTTAGACCCGTTTAACATGTATAACAACTTCTGTTTTGTTTACAGGACACTAGTTGAACCATACATACACTGTGGCATGCAATCTTTGAAATACCTAATGTGATCTCCCCTGGAGCTAATACTCCAGTCTATCACGGATATGAAGTGGTTAGACATACTGGTTTCTTGGCTGAAGAGGATAAACTCTTCCAGATCTAATCTAACTGCAATAATTGCCCATAAAAGTGACGTCACTCTAATTGGATGGTGGTGGGAAGTTTACTGTTTATGCATAAATACATCTAGTATTAAATTAAAAACCTAGAATATCATGTGAAAGCATCTGTATAAAAAATATTGTCACCAATATTCCCAGATCTCTCTCAATGCACCAAAATAAAAGGATCGGAGATGATGAATAAAAAGTATGATATCTACTGCTGTTTCTACTCATTTCTAATTACCCTAATGTCACCACAATATCAGACTTTACAGGTGGAAATATGAACACAGTTTGTGAAGATATTCGTGAAGCATTCTAAAAGTCGTCAAGTTTTCCAAGGTCGGTGTAAAGCTGATTGATAATTTGCAAGCTTGGTGTTATGCGTTGAACGAAATCATCCATTTCCTCAATTACCTAAAGAAGAAGTTAAGTGATTCAACATTAAGTTTTTTAAGTGCAAGATTCATAAAACATATAGTTTAAAGATTATTGAATTTTTCCATAACCAATACAGGAAATCTGGCCTTAAACTTTCAAGTTCACCCTTAAATTGACATCGCTAAAAAATGAGATAAAAGCTATTGAGTTCACCCTTAAAATGTCTTACTAGTATCTCTTAAAAATAAGCAACACGCAAAATAACATAATTCATATAATTAATTAAAAATCTTTAATATAAGTGAAACAATGGTTTTTCCAAAGGTTATGCAGATGCACATTTTACTGACAAAGTTTAAAATGCGTTTGATAAAAATTTAACAAAAAAATTACAGTTGCCAAATTTATTTTTTCTTACCTGATGTTCCAGTGAATCTTTGCCATTAGCCAAAGTCTTGAGGAAATCTTTCTGGTTTGGCATTAAACGAGCAACTACCTATGAGTAAACAAAAGCAAATCAGTCATCAATAAAACACAAATATTCTTTCATTTGTAACAGTACAAAGCGCAACTGTGCAACTCATTCATAGGCGCAAACTCCAGACTTTTAAAGCTTAAACTTTAGAAGATAACTACAAGTCTCCAACACTTGTAATCGTGAACTCCAAATTCCTACAGCACTACTTAAAAGGTAAGCACAGGGCAATAGCTTATTCATGAGTGGTGCATCAAGTCAGTGGGGTTGCCCAAAGAACCAAGTCCAGATGCCAGAAGACCATAGAGAGAAGGGGAAGGGACTGGAAGTGGGAAAGTTGTGTTTCAGCTGAGAGAAATGGGAAGGGGGCAGATTCCATCGATCAGGCCGGGTGAGATTTCTTGAAAAGGTGAGATTAAACATTAAGTCACGTTGGTTGCTCATAAGTACCTAGGGAAATAGTATTGCAAACTTTTATTGCCTGGCGACACGAGGAACTGTTATGGTAGATGGCATTTCGGTCGAAAGAAATATTTTAATAAAATTTTAAAGTGAGTCAGTGTTTAAGAATGGCATAGAGTAACTATAACTTACATAAAAGAGACCCCTGAGGAAAAAATTGTGGTAATGTTTGAGTGAGCGATCGTATGCTTGGTCGATGTAGGGAGCAAGGTGACCGTTGTGTTTTCCAGGTTCTTCAGCAACTAGCTGTTTACAAAACTCACAGAGAAACTCGAGCCCCCTAAAAATTCACAAACACAGTTGAACGTGATTAAGCCAAATAAATATCCAAACACAGTGAACAAAGTCCTCACATCAAATGCATACGAAATGTGAAGTAATTTATTTAGATAAGGGAGGCTTTGGAGATTAAAACAACGCATTTATTGTATATCAGTGCCGATTTTGTACCAGTTTTTTATATGATCATTGTATGTACGTAGACACTTACTACAGCACCTTTAAGTACCTCACAAAGTGTTGCCCGTGCCAGTCTAAATGTTGTTAAAGTCATTCAGAACAAAAGTTAACCAATACATGTACAGTGCTCAGGTAACTAGAAGAGTCACCACTGGCTAGCTCCTGCAGACACTCAGAGCCCAAATGATGGATTACCATCTACAGCTCATAGCAGACACCACGCTCAAAATTCCTAGACTATTTAGCATCGAAAAAGAGAGGGGCAACAACAGACAAGAGGCCCTCAACACATGAACCCCAATGCCCAGCAGTTGGTCACAGATGATGGTAGATGCTGTTTCCGAACATCCCTCAGCCACCAAGTTTGTGGATGACGACATTCTTCAGCAGCCATTAAAATACAGACTGTTTTCAGGTCCAGTCAAAAAGAAGATCCAGAACAGAATGTCCTCATAACATTCTTAGTTGCAAGCACACGAAGGGCCCTTGCATTTTACAGTGCTTGTGAAATCGGGGCAAGACTTAAGCTCATGGCAACTGGTTTTCTCACCTTTTCAACCAAAGCAGAGCCACGGTTGCTGAATATGACGTCTTCATAACATCTTCGTCGTACAGCATTGAATTCAGGTGTTTGAATTTCACCGGATCACTGCTGTGTTTGTTGCGTAACGTCTAAGTCAGGAGAACAATGTATACAATTTGTGATTTACAATGCTCAAAACAATTTCATAACTGAAGTATAATAATTTGCTATTACTCTTACTACTACTGCTAAATATTACTTTTATTGCTATTACTTTTTACTATTATTAATTTACTTACTAGAAAACAGCAAAATAAAATTTAAGATAACATCGCAACTCGGAAGCCCGACATTTGATGCCTAAGGTCACTTGCAAAAACTCTTGCAGACCCTATATTTTCAGTTTCACACCCCAAATTTTAAGTTTTATAAGTATGAGAAAACTAAGCCTATAAGGTAACACAATTACACATCTCTGTCAATATCAGTTCTCAGAATAAATGTATAAGAAAAGCCAGTTGTCAAACATTATATAATCACAATCATTTGCTTATGGTATACTTCACACCACCTGATAACAGCCACCTGCTTAATTAAACTGCCGATGAAAGCTAATGATTGTAAATTCCCACATAGCCTTGGCTAAAAATGGCATTAATTGGAATCCCACTGTAATATCAAGTTGTTCACAGTTTAAACTTAATGATACCAAAACAGTAATCGTAATCACACGCTCAAGATTTCTACAGCGCCCAACAAAAACTAAGTAACAGGAACCAGCTTATTCACAGGCGCTGTCAAAACAAAATCGATAAGCAGGAAGCTTTCGGTTTTAGGTCAAGATCCAAGTCAGGGAGTCAGATAGCTACAGTGGGTGGTGTTTGGAATTGAATCGGAAAGTAAGCTGGATCTTTAGTTAATACAGCACGTTAACTCAAAGGCGCTGAAAATAACCAACTGATAGATTTTCATTAAAAGACTTAAGATAAGTTGAAACAAATGTCCAAGCTGTCTCAAAGACAGTTCAATAATGCAACGTTGCACCTTTTCAGTGGTTGTACCCCATACGTGGAATGGACTCCCTCATGACCTGCATGTTGCTACGGCCAGAGATCCTTTTACCAACAGTCGAAAACTGTTCTCTTTCACCAGGGCTGGGAGAGCCTCTGGGGAAACAACTTGAAGGGGCGCTATATAAATGTTCTGAACAAATGAATGAATGAATGACTGTATTTACAGTAACACCCAACATGTTACCAAGAAAATGGAAGCTTTAATTCTCAGCACATAAAAATCAGCCATCAGAAATTATTTACCCGAACAGTCTAAAACTAAAGTAGGGCAAGAAAAAACAATGTTTGTAATATAAAGCTAATCACTTCTCAAAAACAAACCTCACCAAACAGTGTTTGTTCATGCGCCATATTAAGAATGTAGATCATGCACAACATATCAAAATACAACATACAACATTACAGCTGAAATTCAAAAATGTTTCCCTTATGGCTCAGACAAGTATTTTAAAATCAGCGTAACATAAAACACGATGAACCATAAGCAGGATGGAAGACAGGGTGGCAAATATGAGGAAGGATAGGATATAAACTTGCTCAATTTAAAGCCTAATGATCTCACCGTGATGTTGCCTGCAATGTCTGCACGTGTGCGCTGGAAGGCGTGCTTCAAAAATGTAGGCCCCAAAAAGTCTACAGAGATGAAAATTAGCGAATGCATACGTAAAAATCAATGAATCTATATTTCTGTTATTAACAATCAAGTGTCTTGACCCACTATTGTGCTCACAGGCTTGATTTCATTCATCGCCAGTGAATAAGCTGGTTACCCAAAATACACAATTTTACCCTCAAACACATGCCTTTGTAATACTTAATAAATATTATATTATGCTCACTGAAAACTTGAAGTCGATATATGACCGTCATACCCGTCTTATCATCTTAAACAATACAATTGTATGTTCGCAACTCATGTCTTCCACTTACAAAGACGAGTGATTTGATGCCAAATAATATCAGTTTACTTCATAGGTTAACAGTTCATACTGTAAACCTCACATTTCTCCCAACTTGCTTACCCACCATAGCCTGGCTTCTGGTTTCTCTGACCTATTGGAATTCGACCCAGCTTCTCCAACGGTTTATAATTTTTTATGTGATTTTGACTTGAAGCGACCATTTAACTGATGCCTTGGGTGTTATGATAACGGCAATATAGAAATCTTTTGAACAGATTTGATTTGATTAAGCGGCGTTAGTGGAACTTACCTATTCTTCTTCCTTCTGGCTGGAATTAATCCCTCCTAGGAGTCAGCCACATGAATCCTTCTTTTCCATTTGTTTCTATCTTCAGTATCTTCTTTCTTCAGCCTGAGAAGCTTTAGGTCTTGCTGAATTATATCTCCCCATCTCTTCTTTTGTCGTCCCCGACTGCGCCGTCTGTAAACCTCTGTTGTCATAATTCTTTTAATGCAGTTTTCCTCTTCTCTCCTCATCACATGACCATACCATCTCAACCTGCCTTCTCGTACCTTGTCAGACACACAAGCCAGACCCAATTTCAGTCTGATATACTCATTCTTTTTCTGTCTTTCCATCAGATTCCAAGTATCCATTGCAGCATTCACATTTCTGTTCTCTCCAGCAGCTTCTCCTCCTCTTTTGTCAATGTCCAGGCTTCTGCTCCAGATATCATCACTGGTCCTATAATTGTTTTGAACACATTTCCTTTGAGTTGCACCGGCATTTTGACATCGTATAATACACTCGATAGGTTTTCCATTTTTGCCACGCTGCCTTAATCCTTTTCTTAACATCATGTTTGCATTCTCCTTTAGCATTCATTATCGACCCAAGGTATTTAAAGGTTAAGGTTAGTGGAACTTACCTATAATCAGTAGTATTTCGTCGGCGGCGTTCAGAAACGGCTCAGCTTCAATCTGTCCATTTTCGCCAACTGGTGGAAATCTGTGCTGTATGTTAGAAAAGAAAGTCATATTTTACGTCAAAAGAATTAGCTAATTTGATAACTTTAACAATGTTTGGACGTAAAAACGTTTCTACTATTCGCCTACGAATCCTTAGGCGTAACAACACAACACGCTGACTAATGTTTACCTATGAGGATAGCGGACGGGCTATATGTACGGCGCCGTAATATTTACGGGATTTCCTACGGTAACCGATCAGTTTTAAATGTAAGTACAAAAGCTGGCCTACACGTTTTCCATTGCCAACGCATAGCCTCGACCCTGTTCATTTTTCAATGAATTGATCGGGTGAGATCCTTCACCACCGCTGCCCGTTTGAATGGGTGCCATCCCATTTAGGGCCCCGTGCATGGACCGTGTTAACCCGAGATTCAAATCTCTGAATGAAATGTTAATGCCAGTTTCTTGATGAGTTAACATACTATACTGGTTTATTTACTTCTGTGATGATAGAACCACGATTTCAAACTAACTGGTACAATACAACTTATATTTATAACGCCCCTTAATAAAACAATGTCTTACAATGTCTCAGTGTTTGTAAGTTCCTTCATTCAATGCTGCCTAAAGGCTTTCCTTTTAAAAATCACAACAAATAAGTAAGTTATTTTGCTAATATTTTATTTGAAAACATACGTAACGCCTTTGCACGTTTCTGCAATGCTTATAAGAAACTTTAATCTGCATATTGCTTCACATGGTGCTTAAGTCAATACTGAGATAATAGAATATGGACGAGATTCAAAGCAGTAACTTCATTATTCATTACTAACTGCGTCCGACTGCCTGCCTGCCTGACTTCTGGATCTTTATCTGGAACCGAACCCTTTTGCCTATCGATTTTGTTTTGACTGAGCGCCTGTGAATAAGCTGATTCCCGCGACTTAGCTTTCGTTGGGCGCTGTAGAAGTTTCGAGTTTACGATTACGATTATTGTACTGGAGAGTTGGGGCTGCCCTATTGCCCCGCCTTGTGACTTCCGGGATATGTCCCGTCATGTGAGTTTCACATCGGGGGGTTGTTTACAAACCCTGCTGTGTGGTTGTAAAGTGATACGGTCTGGAAGTTAAGTTTTGTTATAGGGTTTATTATTCTTTTATTGGCAGATTTGATCTGTACATCCAAAAAGCGTTTAGCCGCATGTGATGTGCTGACTAAACCGTAATTTACAGGATGCGCTGCTTTGGGATTTTTAGTTGTAAACGAAAAAAGAAGGATGTTAATGGCAGTCGAGTGTCTGTGATGACTGATACTCATTTTGTCGCCAAAGTGATTTAGTTCTTCGAAAACACCATGCTCTGTGATGTTTAAGCTCTTATCACGGTACTAGCTATAGAGGCTATAGAAAAGCTAGTAAAAACAGCGACCGAATTTACGGTCTGGGTTATATGGTTATAGGCCTTCTTGTTTTAGGGTAACTATCAGGTGTGCCTCCATCTAATAAGGCGGCTAAAATGGGTGACGACAACCAATTACTACTGCCGTCAGTTTCTGACACGTCAGAGTGCGACGCCGATACGCAGGTGGCAGCCGACGGCACCCCATCACCTGACAGTAGTCCAGTTCAGAGAACGAAATGCCAGACGAGAGCTGCTTTCTTTATCGTCATCTTGACGGAGGCTTTGGAGAGAACAGCTTTCTATAGTCTTGTCTGTAACATGGTGCTCTTCCTCAACTCAAAACCGCTTCTTTGGGCTTCCTACCACGCAGCTTCTGCGCTTTTCACTTTGAACGGCGTGTCATACATCACCACTTTGTTCGGAGGATGGCTGGCGGATGCCGTCTGTGGAAAATACGTGACGATCCTCGGTGCGTTTGTTGTGTATGTTGCTGGTTGCAGTATGTGGCCTGCACTGTATCCATACCCAGATGTTACGTTTACTTCAGCATGTTCTCCTTGGTTTGAGAATAAGTCTCATTGGTGTGCTGTACCAAGTAACTCTTCATCTGGCGTGAGGTTTGGTGATGAAAACTGTGTTTGGGCTGTCTTCCTAATGATAATCGTGATTTCATTTGGCTATGGGTCCGTCCGGGTGAATATCATACCATTCGGAGCACATCAGGTAAGACCTCATGCACTCTGGGAGCTGTTTTTATGTACTCTGAAAGACAGTGATGTTATGGTGTAAAATATTGCGATTTTATTTATTATTTTTATTAGTATACTGTCTAGTAATAAGGCATCAGTGCAAAGCTATTGTGCATTCAAGTAGTTGTTCAAGGTCTTTTCAAATGGACTATTTTATGAATGTTAGGCTGAAATTTGTAGTTGGGTTAGTGAATTAGAATATCAATCATCTTTACATGGCCTTCAAGAGTCTGCTGAAGTGGTGCTACATAAATGATTGCAAAACACTAACTGGACTCTGTGGATTGCGTTTATTAGGTAGAGCATGAGGGACCAGTAGCCACAAGGGTCTACTTCAACTGGATGTACTGGTTCATCAACGTTGGATCGCTCATTGCATTCGGCGTCATGGGTTACGTGCAGCAGGAGATCAGCTACTTCTATGGTTATCTCGTACCGGCCTTGACTCTTCTAATCGCTATTCTCCTTTTTGTTTCCGGTGATTAGACAGGCTTAGTTTTTTACTGTTATGGCTTCTTCTACACTGCATTGCATAAGTGTATTTTTTCAAATTTTCTGCTGAGTCAGTGGATCATTATCGTAATCATAAACTCAAAATTTGTACAGCGTCTAAAGAAAGCTAAGTCGTGAGATTAGCATTTTGCATTCAGCTTATTCACTCAGTCAAAAGCAAATTGATAGGCAGGAATGGTCAGAATTGGTTCCAGGTCAAGATCAAAGAGGAATGTTTTCAGTTTTGAGTGAAAGAACTACAGTGGTTACAAGGGAAGAAGTGTTGGTGAGTTCATATGATGAGTCATAATTTACATATTATGTAAATAGGCCAGTTCAGTTGCCCCAATATATATAGGTCATTGCTGAGGTGCTAACAAACTAGTTAACCAGTTCAGTAGGTCATGATAAGCTTGTTGTTAGTCCATGTTTTGTTTACTGTTTTGGCAGGGTCCAGGTTTTATGTAAAAAAAACTGAGGTTCATGGGAGCGTCTTGACTGACATCTTTTGCATCTGTAAAAATGCCATAACGGTGTCCTACCAGAGAAACAGAAGACGTGATATTGAAATACTAACAAGGTATTATATAACATCTAAGTGTTTTAATAGCCTGCTTGGAATTGGTTGAATATCCAGTCCCCTGTTGGTTAAAGAAAACCTGTTACGGTTTCAGTTGTTGTTAATAATTTAAGTTATTCTTTGTGCAGTTCTTTGTTTTGTGATTCTTATAAACTACAGAAAAGAGGTTGATGGTTTGTGCTGACGGAGTATTGTCTTGTTCTGTCTTCGACCATCCTCGAGCCGAGGATTGGCTGCACAGACAGTTTTGCGCTATCTGCTTCTGTCTCTTGTCTCCTATAATAATTGGTCGATCGATAATTCCACCCACAACTTGATGTTATCAATCCATGTCATCTTGGATCTTTGCCAGTCTCAGGATCCAGGAATTTTGCCTTGGATGATCTCTTTCTCTGAGCAGTCTCCACTCTTGCATAGCATACAGGAGTCTGTGTAGGTTAAAAGTTGGATGCACTGAGGTTTTAGTCACTGAGATAAAACGAGAAGTCTTTGAATTAGCACTTGATGTTCTAAGATACATGATGGAGAGTAATTTTTCATTAAAATTTTTTGTAAAGACGCGATGTATTGCTATATTTAGTGAGATTCCACACAGTCCACAGGTGCCTTGTTGCCTCGATTATGCCAAGAGAAGGTATGGAGGTCAGTACGCGGATAGCGCTGTTAACAACATCAAGGCCTTGGGTCGAGTTCTGCTCGTTTTTGTCGCAATTATACCCTACTGGACAGTATACTACCAGGTGGGTGTACATAATTTATTATTATTACATAATTCCATTTTCTCCTTTATTTACTCCAATTTACAGATTATGTTTAATTGGTTCGTGTAGTTCCATTCTCTTTTTCTTCAATCCATACCTAAGTCTTTGTCAGTCTGTTTATTCTTATGTCGGGGCGTGTTTTAAGCTTAACGTGCATACATACATCATGCTAAATCATCGATTTGTCCATCCATCCATCCATCAGATATCCAACCATCAGTCCCCACCAAATATCCATTCTATCAGTTCATCCATCCATCCTTTCATCCATCCTTTCATCAACCATTCCTCTGTTCACAGTTCATATTCAGATGTGTTTTGTACCTGGCTGTGTACTCTGCTTTGTCTTCAACAGATGCAGACGACATTCATGGTTCAGGGGCTTCATATGAAGCTTGATTTCAACTGGAATAATGCAAGCAAAACAGATACCAACAATTTCAAGGTTGGTCCTTACTTGAAAACAAAGAGGGACTTTAAGAATGACATTTGTTCAGATTTGCTAAATGGTTCCTTCAGCAGCACCATACCAAAACCTGGTCCTCCATACAAAAACTTGGTCCTTCACGCAAAAACATGATCCATCAATCCAAAGCATGGTCTGTCAATCCAC
This sequence comes from Norana najaformis, assembly GCA_964023275.1. Lineage (NCBI taxonomy): Eukaryota > Metazoa > Annelida > Clitellata > Crassiclitellata > Hormogastridae > Norana > Norana najaformis. Next base: position 5,888,336 of record OZ029923.1, on the reverse strand, counting down.
ATGGTCATCATCCCAAAACATAGTCCATCATTCCAAAACATAGTCCATCATCCCAACACATAGTCCATCATCCCAAAACATGGTCCATCATCCAAAAATGTGGTCCATCATTCCAAAATATCATCCATCATCCAAAAACATGGTCCATCTTCCCAGAACATGGTCCATCATCCCAAAACATGGTCCATCATCCCAAAACGTGGTCCATCATCCCAAAACATGGTCCATCATTCCAAAATATCATCCATCATCCCAAAACATGGTCCATCATCCCAAAACATGGTTCGTCATTCCAAAACATAGTCCATCATCCCAAAACATAGATTCGTTTCAGCGATGTTGATGAATTCTGTAATCTTGTGAATCGGATACATGTATAGCAGCAATTTATGTCGCGCTGCAACAAAGACTTACATAAGCGCCAGACCAAAACCAGGTTTTTTGGTTTTTGGCTTCAGATTCCTGCAAGTTGGCTTACGATGTTTGACGTCATTTTTGTCCTTCTTCTTCTTCCACTTCTTGATCGAGTAATTTATCCCAGACTGGATCGGGCCGGTTACAGCCCATCGCTGCGGTTACGCATCTTGATTGGAATGCTGTTTGCAGTAGCCGCAATGAGCGTGGCTGGCGTTGTGGAACACTATCGGCTTTGGAGTATCTGGCATGATCCTAACGCATCACAGACGTATCCGCAAATTATAGGTAAATTCTTAGATTGGGTTCTCTGTTTGTATATCAATGTTGCCGCTTTTCCGAGCTGTTTTCATTCATTTATGGATTTCACAGGCATTTCTCTTTTGCATTCAGAAGGTTCTCTTCTTTTGCTTAGAATACTTTCACCGCTGCTGTTCATTAGTTATACAGTACTTTCACTGCTGCTGTTCAATAATTATTTTAAAGAAGTAACTTATACTGTTAATATAAATGTACACGGTTTTCTTTAGTGACCGTATGGCCTTGACCCTGTTCATTTTTCAGTAAATTTATCGGGTAAGAACCTTCCCCACCGCTGCCTGTTCGAATGGCCACCACGCCATTTAAGGTTTCCGTGCGTGGACCGTGCTAGCCCGAGATTTATTTCTGTAAAATATAGCCCCTAGTATCTGCATCTTTGCTATTTTCATCTGTTTTGTTTTTCTTTATTTGGCAATTTGCTGTCTGTGTAATATGATTACGAAGAATGATTTAGCTAATGCTGGTTTGCCAGTAGATGTTAATAAATAATAGGGATAAAAATAAGAATGCCTGCAATAACTCTTGGTGTTAATGCTAGAGGAGTATTGATGGCAAAAGATACTGAAGTTATCTGCTATTATTTACAGTTATGGATTATTTTAATAGAATTGAAAATGCTAACAGATATTTTTCTTGTGCTGCAATTTTTCTTCCTTGTGACAGGATTTAAAATTTGTAAACATTTATGATTTGCCACACATTAGTTGTTTGGCAGATCATCAAAACCGTGATATGTTTTGAGATATCTGCAAATGGTTTACTTCACCAGTGCTGCTGAGCTTACAGGATGTCAGTTTTTAATAGGAAATTTATGGACAGTTAAACTTACCAGTTTGGTGCATTTTATGTTATTATTTACTAACTTGGTTACACTAGAAGTTTATTTTAAGGCCGACTGCACTTGCTAATTACATTTATTTTTCTTCCTTCAGGATGTACAACATACTATGCATCAGAAATGTCTATTCTATGGCAGATACCGCAGTATGCACTTGTTGGCATCAGTGAGATCTTTACAAGCACTGCAGGTACTGTTTTTGACAGGCCATTTATCTGGACAAAGAATATTTTTCTGATTTATGAGCCATGTATTACGTTTCATTATGTCACGTATTATTACTGTCATTGTTAATTATTAACTCCTATCGTGCTGGTGTCAAATGTTTGAGGCATCAACCAATGGCACACCAAAAGCAAACTGCAATCAGGTCAGTATCCAGATCTGCTCGCTGGGACAGAGAAGCAGCCTATAGTGAAAAAGCGATTTGAAAAAGGTAAGTTTTATGTTGATAGCAAAATGACACAAGCGACTGAGCAGAAAGACAGAAGCCACCTTTTGTGACATTATGTGAGATTACTTACATTGAATTTTTTGAGTCAAACTGGCATTTCAATGAGAAAATGAGATTGCAGAATTTAAATTTTTGTGCTGCATATAAGAACAATTACTTGTAGTAAATCTGATATAAATTTAAAGCTGTTTGTAATGGAATGGCTTTGTTCTGTATAGAAACAAATGCTCTGAAATTATTAGGTGATCATTTGTAGTCAAAACATTTTAAAAGTAGCCTTTTGATTTGTTGCAGGTTTGGAGCTGGCTTTCATTGCTGCCCCTCCGTCTATGAAGGGAATTATCATGGGACTGTACTGGTTCTGCGAAGGGATCGGGGCGCTGCTTGGTTCAGCCACGATCGCAATATTCGAGGGTATCTGGTTTCCCAATTTTGATCATGGTAACATCAACTGCGACGAATCGCCATTTACAAATCCACACACCAATTGCCACCTGGACTACTATTTCTACACCTTGGCTGGATTTCAGGTCGTTGGCATTCTCCTTTTCATTGTGGTAGCATGGGTGCTAAACATGGGTTCAAGTGTTCCTCTGCGTGTGCAGGAGCATGGCGTTACGGTAGTCCGGCCACGGCCACTTCCTGTCTCACCGTTGCCTAGTGATATTCCAAACACATCTCCAATACCAGGACATTTGCAGAGGAGAAACACTGATTCAAGGTCGCCTGTTGATAATTAATTCTGCCTGATGTTTGCAGAGTTGGTCTTTTTTACTGACTGCTACAGTCGAGGCGTTTTTCGGCGCAACGTAGCTGGTAACAGTGCTCCAGACCTTGGCAACTGCTTTATTGAGCTTGTGTTGGGTCTATAGGTGACCACTATGCAGCTGCCGACAGGAGCACAGCGCATGCCATTTGAGTGCCAAATGAACAATTGACTCTTTGGGGAAATGTTGACTAACTTGCTTGGCCGCTTGTGATCAAAGTGAACTTTCATTTTTGATGACTGTTGACGCCGTGTAATCTAAGATGCTGACTTGTGCAGTTTTCTGTCTGTTATGTTGATAATGATAGTTTTGCAGTCATATTTAATCGTAATCGTGAGCTCAAGATTTGTACAGCACCCAACGAAAGCTAAGTCATGGGAACTAGCGTATTCACAGGTGCTCAGTCAAAAGATAATCGATAGGCAGAAAGGGTTCAGTTCCAGGTCAGGATCCAAGAGTCAGGCAGGCAGTCAGTCAGATGGCTATGGTTGATGATGTTTGGAATTGAACCAGAAATCGAGATAAGAGGACGAGAGAAACTGCGATTGTTTTTGGCCTGTCACATTCACAAGATGATCACGTTTTAGCCTACATAGGACATCTTTTGGCCTTTGCTGATCATCCTTTGGCCTTAATTTTTACAATTGTGGTTGGCTGTGGCTGTATGTGTAGGCTGGTGCACTGGGCTCCATTTTTGCTTCAGTGTGACTGACTCTAGTTTAGCCATGTTAGGCCTCCTTAGTTTATCTCGTTGATCAGGTTTGCTGATTCAAAACAGTCTGTTAGTACTGTTTGTTAGCTAGACCCAAGTTCAGCTGCTGTCAGTCTAGGCTTTAACGAGAAACAGATGAACGGCTGAGATGTAAGCAGATTGTGTGACCTTATGACCTGACTTTTTGGCCAATGTGCTTGTGATATTGTTGTTTGTTTTTGTCAGGCATTCCTTTTTGCTTTGACGTTTGAGGTTACAATTATTTAGCTTATGAGTTTGTAAGATGCTATTTTTTTGTATTTCACAGAGTTTTTTTCGGCCTACTGAACAACATTGCCAGTTTAACAATAAAAGTCTGCTTTGCATGTTTTCCCTGCACAATTTACAGTTATTATATAATTACCAAAGTGGAACATATTTACGCATTCGTATTCGCATTGTTTTTGATTACACAGCATAGAAAAAGTTGTAAAATGTTGTCTCTAATTGTCTTAGTTGTACTGTGCAGTGTGGTCGTCGTCATCATCGTAGTTGTTCCTCGTATCAGTGAGATGATGACCAAGAAGTTTTGTAACTACCCTGCTGATAATTAAATTGATGGCGTGGCAAGTATTAGGATTACCAACAGGTCAAAATTTAAATTATGTGGATAAAAATAAATATATCAAAGTCAGAGTGAAATAATTTTACTTTACCCAGAAGTGCACAAATTACACAGACCTAATTAAGAATAAGAAAGTTGGAAGTTTTTGCATTAGTATAGACTGTTATTTTACAGAAAACGTTAAGCAAGCTGTAAAACTGTAATCTAATGTAATGTTATGTAATCTAAACAAGGCATTGCTTAAGCTTCTAAAAGGGAACCAGCGCATGAATTACGTAACTTAATAGCAAGCACCAGATGGCGCTGCTATAGCGTTTTGTAGGTTAGCCGAAAATGGTGTCGTTAACGTAAGAGCGCAAATCAATTGTTTCCATTTGTTTGTCAGGCTTCTGTTTACATTCATATTTCAGACAGCATTGTGCGTTTTGTGACTGCTAACATTAACAATAAAAGTCTAGTAAACTTGTTAGGTAATACAACTGCGATCGACGATAACATATCCTGTAAAGCTGTGGTTAAAAACAATTATTCTGATTCAAGCCGCGTGCTAACTAAAATTGCCAAAACTGGGTAGAGGTAAATCTGAAAGACCTCGAGCGTTTGTGAGGGTCGCTGGACTCGCAGAAGCCTCAGTATTGCGGATAACAGTAAAATGTATCAAAGCTACAGCAATCTCCCGGCATTCATAAATTTCCATTTAATTTACATTGAGTCCATGTTCCGTGCAAGCTAAAAATTCCAAATGGTTTTCCTTCCGTCTTAAATTTTGAAAACAAATCGGGAAGTTAGGGTATGGTATAATGTTAGCCTGTACGTCAATCTGTAAAGTTTATTAGTCCATTACGGGACATGTTAATCCACTGCTTAGCCCAAGTGACCTTGCACCTGGTGATGGGAATCATTCGTTGAAACGTTCGTAGTTCTGTGAAGTCTGTGAGGCCAAATTAGTACAAAGCGGATTCTGTGTCATTATTTCGAGTTGTACTTCAAGTTGCCGTTCGTGAGAAACCTCCATTTACCAAAATGATCTTTAAAATAAATAACCGGATTCGGTTACCGTTTTGTAAGTTGTTTAAAAGCGTCGACTCCGTTTTAAAAATGACTTCAGCCACTCAATCAGCGTTGCATCGTAACTGGCCAGATGTTCGGTCTTCGAGCCGTGTTCTGATAGTCCGTTCCCGTAATGTACCGTGCCTTTGGGCCGTGGCTGTTGTGAGGACTGCGTTCGCTTTCTCTTTGTTCGCTCGATCTCAATCTTGTTCTTGATGAACTGATCGCATTTTCGGGACTTCCGGCTGCCGCCTTTTGACGCTAGATGTCGTCGCGGTCCGTTGAGTGGTGATCCGTTGTTGCGGAAACCGATGAACCATGACGAATTTGCGGCTGACTGCAACTCGGTGAAGTGATCCGGCGACATGAGTTCACGAAAAATGCATGAGATGCCAGTGCCAGAATGCTGAAAGAACAGCATACATGCGTCATCAAATATACGATCCGAATAGGCCTACAGTATATAGCCCTTTAGAGTGTAGACTTTGTAGGTTCCCAACCCTCCTGCCTTACGATTTTGTTTTGACTGAGCGCCTATGAATAAGCTGGTTCCCGCGACTTAGCTTTCGTTTGGCGCCGTAGAAATCTCATGTTTACATCTACGATTCCTGCCAAAAGAGTGAACGTAGGCCTATATATCGTAATCGTAATCTCGAGATTTCTACAGCGCCCAACGAAAGTTAAGTCGGGGGAAACAGCTTATTCACAGGCGCTCAGTCAAAACAACATCGATAGGCAAAAGGGTTCGGAACATATAGCAAGCTGGTGGCGAGAGACTCTGGCAGTGTATTGATGTTCATCGCCCTTAGACAGGTAATCTGCCTTTGGGTTGCTGCGGCGATGCTTGCGCATCAGCCGAACGATTCAGCAACCTCGGGACCATGTTTCGGAGGAGTTGCGCTATAGAGGATGTATTTCATGCACCTTTTACCGTCCCACTTGTCGGCTACACTCCCGCACGTTATTGCATCGTCCGTCGATTAAAAACTTGAAACCAAGCCTTATCTATAGGCCACATCAACCACTGACTGATGCCTTGGGCATTATGATGACGGCGCTGTAGAAATCACACTGCTGAAATAAGTCTAACTGCGGCTTTGACTAAAACGCAGTTGCACAAAGATTGTGATAAGCTGCCGCACACTTTCAATTATAATGCTTTGGATAGGCTGTGGAAGTAGAATGCTTATGTAATCGATCCTACAGCGAATGAGCTCTTCCAGCTATACACTGTGTCCGGAAAAATTCCAAGGCTTTACGGTAAATATGAAAATAATTAGTAAACATTAATCGATTTTTAAAATTCCAAAAACAGTTTAATCCTGAAATATATAATTACCAACAAAATTCTTTGTAATTTATTAACGGCCCACGTTTAAAATTACGTCACAGTGACGTATTTGAATTTTATATTTTGTAAAGAAAGTTGCTAGAAAAATGGCGTTCAGCGAGGAAGACAAAATTGTTATAAAATTTTTACGCCAAAACAACAATTATAGTGCAAATAATATTTCAGGATTAAACTGTTTTTGGAATTTTAAAAATCGATTAATGTTTACTAATTATTTTCATATTTACCGTAAAGCCTTGGAATTTTTCCGGACACAGTGTAGTGTCCTCGCAGCACCAAAAATCACATCTAGCAAATGAGCCACGAAGACAGTCATCTACATATCCTTCTAAGATAGGCTTATGTTCTAACTAGCCTTATCTAGGCCAGCATAAGATTAGCATCAGCCGGGGGAGGGGCACAATAATTACCAGCTGGATTGGAATCGTTTGCTAAACAGAATACGCGTGTTCGGATGGGTGTTTGGATGCGTGCGTGAGCTTCCGTCCAACGGATCGTCTGTTGTGAAGGCGGAATGCGCGGCATTTCTACGACGTCTTACAGGTTGCTGTCTGTGCAGAAAGATGGCATGCCGAGGCACAGAAAGCAACCTCTAAGACATACGGGCATCTATAGCTGCTGCTGCTGCGGTGTCGGTAAGTCCTTAATTCCTCCTGTTGTCCGTCCTGTTGTCCGTCCTGTTGTCAGTCTGTATCTGTGCGGACCGTTCGTTAGGGGGCGGGAATTTCGCAACGCGGGAAACATTAACCTTTCGCAAGAACACCTTGAAGGAAATTCATGATACTTATTAAACACTCTTTGCAATATATATATATATATATGTATGTATATATGTGTACACATGCATACATACATACATATAGAGCATATTGAACGGTGTTCAATAAGTGTTTAAATATATGGAGTGCGCTAAAGTCTAGTGGTTAGCCCGCTGAACTGTCGACGAGGGGTCGGGGGTTAAATCCTCCAGGGCAGAAAGATGGTTCGAAAGTTTCTGATCCACTTGCGCTCCTTGCGAACTCAACTGACAAAATAGTACCTTGATCACACGCGTCGGTGGGAAGATCCGGCAGTGAGGGAAAGAACTGGTCCTCCGCCCTCATATGCCGAGGCTAAGAAAATTAAGCACTAATACTAACTTCGTACCCATGGCTGCCTCTGAGGGATAGCTTACGGGACTGCTCATCTGCTCGCTTTCTCTCTGTGTCTCTCTCTGTCTCTGTCTGTCTGTCTGGCTCTCCCTCTCGCTGTCTGTCTCTCGCCCTCCCTCCCTCTCTCCACTCTCTCTCTCCCTGTCTCTCCCTCTCTCAGTCCCCCTATCTCCCTTCCCTCCCTCTATCTCTCTCTTTCTCTTTATATATATACACATATATATGCATATATATATGTCTACATATTGCATTTATTATGCGCGCAAGGTCAGTAAATCTGAATCTGAGGCGCGAAGCAATTCTGAGTGTAGGACTTGCTCAAGGTCCCTACACAGTAACCGACTAAGGAGAGGCTCGAACCCATATACTCCTCGTTACAAGCCGAGCGCTCTAACCACCCGGCTTCCGTGCCCCCCCATATATATATAAAGCCTATGCGCGGTATGTAGCGTATCGATCTATATATATATATATATATATATATATATATATATATATATATATATATATATATATATATATATATATATATATATATATATATATATATATATATATATATATATATATATATATATATATATATATATATATATATATATATATATATATATATATATATATATATATATATATATATATATATATATATATATATATATATATATATATATATATATATATATATATATATATATATATATATAGCCCGTACGTGGTGAAGGATTTATAACATGAAATATTGTGTAGCATATCTGTATATTTACACGAATGCAATATCAGTGCAATTGCTATTGGCAACGTCTATAGGGCTATAATGCCATCAGTGGTGCTAGTGCCAGTGTCAAAAACTATAGCGCAGATGCTAAATGGTGTTCTTGCGCTAATGGCATGCGGTAGTGCTGGTGCCAAAACGAACTGCAGCGTCAGTGCTAGTGAAAACGGTGGCGATATTCGCAGTGCGAGTCTTAATCCCAGCTTCATTGACTACGGAGCCACAAGTGCACGTTGCATTTCAAAAGCGTTCCAGCCCAGTGCACCACCACGCATGAGTGACTTTTGCTTGCGCTTTTGATTCCATTACAGCGATGCTGTCTGATTGCAGCAACAGTCCACGGTACACGATTCCTCGCATAACTCGTTTTATTTTCCGACGGCCCAGTTCTCGTTTCATGTCGAATTTTATGGGCCTTCCTTAACACCTGTTAGCATTTACCCAACTGCAGGCGAGCGCCGGCAAACGAATTCCGTCGTCGTCGGCATCTGAACTATTCGAGACTGCGCAGCATCAGCAACCACTGGGAGCTGCAGCCGCTTCTGCGAAAGAGAAATGGGGGGGGGGGGGGGGCAGATGGACACGCTGACGAATCACAACTGGAACAAGCGCTTGCTTCGTGTGTGTGCCACACACACACAGACATACGCACACACTGCCACGCGCACACTTCCACACACATACAGACCGACTCGCTTTTGATGTCATTTCTCCTTGTACTGTATAGACGTATAATGCAAACGCGTTTCCTTCGTCTGTGGTATATAAGTTAGTTAGAGATTGTCTATGAGACATCGCCAGAAATGGACATAGGAGATACAGGCAGAGAGGGTCACATACCGAGAGACAGACAGACAGAGACAGAAAGACATGGAGGGTTAAATACATTACCTTATTTGTACTTGTTTCTTTCTGCAATTATATCTAGTAATTAAATGTTGCTTTGGTCGAGAGGCAAAGGGAGGAATATAGAGATGATGGACAGAAAGACTGTGAGAGAGACTGAGACTGAGAGACAGACAGACAGAGACAGAGAGAAAGAGACAGACAGAGAGAGACAAAACTGAGAGATAGACAGACAGACAGGGACAGAGAGAGACAGAGAGAGACAGACAGACAGACAGAGACTGAGAGAGAGACAGGCAGACAGAGACAGAGAGAGATCTAACATTACCTTTATGATAATTCTCCCTTTTTTGTCAAAGCAAATGTAGCTCTGACTGAAGGGATCGTATATTTTGAGGTAGCTCTCGAACGCTATCGTCTCCAATCGTAACACCCCTACGAACGCAACACATACAAACTCTTGCGATTAAACTGCTGGGCCTATAATAATAATAATAATAATAATAATAATAATAATTAGCAACTTCTAATGCGCCAGTGTCTAATGCACAAGGCATCAACCGATGGCACACCAAAACCAAGCCACAATCAGTACCACCCGTACCACATCGTACCACCCCTGTACCGGTGGTCCGGTACAGGGGTGGTACGATGGTACGGTGTAGGGGTGGTATGGCACAGAGGTGGTACGGTACAGGGGTGGTATGGACAGAGGTGGTACGGTGATATGGTGCAGGGCTGGTGCGGTATGATAAGGTGTCGGATGCCACTGAATCCAGATGCATAGCGTAGCAGGCGATGAAGGACATTGGTACTCCGAGATTTGTTTCTATCCAGAAGGTCAGTCCGCACAACGCCTATGTTTGTTACATCTGCATTTAATAAATTACTATCGGAATGAAGAGACGGTCAAACTGGCCCCGTGTCCAGGACCTTGGGATTCGTCCATTGGCGGCCCAAAGGACTAAAGAACTTGAGCTCCTTTCTCTCTCCCTCTCAGTGTTCCGCAGGCGCCTGAAGACTGTACTGTTTAACAGTGATTTTACTTTTTCGGGTCGGAAGCACCTCTATTGAGTTTATCCTCTAAGAGGCGCTTTATAAATCTCAAATTACAATTACAAATTACGATAAACAAAAGGAAATGAGCGCCTCCCCATCGTCTCACTTGTGGGATATGGTATAGGCCTACTTTACACACTGTCGGCTTCTAGCTAATGTAGAAGATAGAAATTTATTCCACAACAGATATTCTGATTTTCTTAAAACTACAAAGCGAAGCTTATTAACAGTACAGTTATAGGTATACTCGTCTTCAAATGAAAAGCAAAATTAAACTTCTAATTGATACTCTTGCAACATAATTTTAGGCGAACGGGAGGCTTCCCTAGCTGACTTCCAACCACAGATTGCGACTTGACGTCATTGGTGACGTCATTGGTGCCATTTGTGCGCACCTGATACGTCAGTAGACGATGGATTCCAGGATGTTTTCTCTCGATGCATAGTAGGCCTAACTATTAATAAATTCAGACTTTAATCGGAATTACTTTGCGTCGGACTCGTTGTGTGGTCGGGGGAAAAACAAGGATGAGGAACAGATGCAGGAGGAGGAAGACGAGAAGGAGAAGGATGGAAAGGTATAGAAAGACGAGGAAGAGAAGACAGAAGCGAAAGAGGCGGATGAGGGGGAAGAAGAAAACGAAAGTATCATCATTAGGGGGATATTGAGGAGAACGCACGCAACCGAAGGGAACAAGATGGAGGAGGAATTCAGAGCAAGTGGAGGAAAGGGCATAAAAGTTTAGAGGGGGAAAATAATTGAGAAAAAATAGCAGTACAGAGGAAGGTTGAAAAGGATTTGCGCAGAGGAAATAAAGACGGAGTAGGAGGAATTAAGAGGAAGAACAAGAGAGGACAAAGAGGTTATAAGAAGAATGGTAAGTATCAGAAGCAGGATGATAATATTATTGAGAACATGCCAAGCGAAATGAAATCAGCCAGCGGGCAGGAATTCAAAGGAAAAGGAGGAAGAATCGTAATCGTAATCCCGAGATTTCTACAGCGCCCAACGAAAGCCACGTCACGGGGACAAGCCTGTTCACATGCGCTCAGTCAAAACAGAATCGGTAGGCAAAAGGGTTCGGGTACAGGTCAAGATCCAAAAGTCAAGCGGAGAGACAGCGTGGCAGCTACGCTGGGTGATGTTTGGGATATAGGAGCGGAAGGAGAGATAAGAGGAAGAAGGGAAATGAGCGCCTCCCCGTCGTCTCACTTGTGGGATATGGGATAGGCCTACTTTACTTTACAAACTGTCGGCGAAGCGAAGTAGAGGGAAAACCGACACTTTATTATAGGTCATTATTATATAGGCCATTATTGTATATTATATCATATCATAGCATATTATACATTATATTTATTATATTATATTATGTTATATTATATTATATTTATTATGTTATGTTATATTATATTCTATTCTATTATATTTTATTATATTTATTATGTTATATTATATTATATTACATTATATTATATTACACTATACTATATTACATTACATTACATTATATTATATTATATATTATAGATTATTAAAAGACAGGTCATGCCTCTGCAATGCGACGCGTGGCTGAAAAAGAATTAAATAATTTCTCCACGCTCCTTGTAAATTCTTATGGTGGATATAGGTGCCAGTTAATCCCCCGATTATTGCACCTTATGATTCAGATATTAACGGCTCAGTGACTGTTTTCTGCTAATGTACGGCGCCTCCTATCACAATAAGAACCAAAGTCCTAGGAAATAATCGTAAATCAAACACTAGACAGTAAAAACGGCGCCAAATTTACTACTTCTCGGATTTCATCGTTTCCTATCCATGCCAACAGGTCGCTATGGCAACCAGAGAACACAGATTACTAATGATTACTAGAGCGAGCGAACGCATGCGAGGGCCATCAAGGGTAGATTTTAAGACTGGATTATGTCTATGTATTCATATATATATATATATATATATATATATATATATATATATATATATATATATATATATATATATATATATATATATATATATATATATATATATATATATATATATATATATATATATATATATATATATATATATATATATATATATATATATATATATATATATATATATATATATATATATGTATATGACGTAGCCTATGTCTGCAGATGCGTAGGTGCGCGCGTGTGCCTGTGGTGTGGGGGTGCGTTGATTTTGTGGCGCCAGATTTCTTTAAGAAATACATAGACTGATGAGTCGAATCATGTTGACCTGACGAACTTAATAGGGTCCATGACCTTTGGTAGTACTGGCATAATTAGATTTCCATTGAACGAAGAGGCATATACCTTTCTCAGATCATTTTCTGTTGAAACAGATATAGCACGGCCTAGACATGGCTAGACACCTCATTTCAAGCGCGTGCCATGTAAATAAGCAAGGAAGTATGTATGTATGTATGTAAGTATGTATGCACGTACGTTTGTATGTGTGTATGCATGCATGCATTTATGTAAGTATAATCAGCACGTATGTATGTATGTGTGTGTATGTATGCATGAAGGTCTGCATGTATATATGTATCTATGTATGCATCCATGTATGTATGTATGTATGCTAGCATGCATGCATTTATGTAAGTAATAAGTATGTATGTATGTATGTAAGTAAGTAAGTAAGAGGTAGAGAAGTAACATTTCTTAATACCCCTCTCCAGAAACAAACTCTCAAAAATGTGTGATTTTTTGACTGCGATTTTGACTTGAAGCGACCATCGACTGATGCCTTGGGCGTTATGATAACGGCGCTATAGAAGTCATAGATTATATTAAATGAGTTAAGTATATATATGTTATGCAGGAATAGCTCTTTAATATCCTACCGCGCTTCTTGTGTAGGTCTGCCTTGGCTTCGATTCTGTTCCGGTTGACTTGCACGTAGCCTCGTGAGCATCGGTTGTAGAGCGTGACGTACTGAGTCATGGAACCGAGTCTCCTCGAGTTGCTGGAACGATCGTCGATAGTTGCCAACGAGAGGAGGGAGTTTCCGGATGGTGGAAAGTTCAGCTGGATCAGAGGAGGGTTCATCTGAAACACCCCACCCAACCCAGGCCTTGTTTTGTGCGATAATAATCGTAAACTCGAAATTTCTAAAGCGTTACTTAAAGACTAAGCGCAGGGTACAAGCTTATTCACGAGCGCTGCGTCAAGTCAGTGGGGTTGTCCAAAGATGCCGTGTCAAGAACCAAGTCCGGTTGCCAGAAGACCAGAGAGAGAAGGGGAGAGGAGCTGTGAGGGGGGATTGTGTTTAAGATACTGTGAATGACCACCGAATTTCTTGTAAGATGCAATAAAATTGTCGCATCAGCTATTGACATCAAAAGGCAGACTCAAAAGAAACTTAATGCCAAGTAGTTTAACGAGATAGAATCATATCAAATAACATTTTCTTTATTCTGCGGAGATTTTTAGGTCCGGTGGGATTAGTTTTATCCCACCCAGGTTAAAACTGTCACATCAGCGGAGAATTTTAGGTTCGGTGGGATTAGATTTATCCCGGGTTAAAACTGTCACATCAGCGGAGAATTTTAGATCCGGTGGGATTAGATTTATACCCGGTTAAAACTGTCACATCAGCGGAGAATTTTAGGTCCGGTGGGATTAGATTTATACCGGGTTATAACTGTCACGTCAGCGGAGAATTTTAAGTCCGGTGGGATTAGACTTATACCCGGTTAAAACTGTCACATCAGCGGAGAATTTTAGATCCGGTGGGATTAGATTTATACCGGGTTAAAACTGTCACATCAGCGGAGAATTTTAGGTTCGGTGGGATTAGACTTATACCCGGTTAAAACTGTCACATCAGCGGAGAATTTTAGATCCGGTGGGATTAGATTTATACCGGGTTAAAACTGTCACATCAACGATTGAGATCACAAAGAAGATCGAAAGTACTTAAAGCACTTAAGTTTCGTCACGACGTAGGCTAAGAGGGTCACTTAGTTTCTGTTTCGTATATAATTGTTATCAGTTCATCAAAATGTTCCGCCGTGTAATAAGCGATTATTGCGGCCGCCGTGTATAGAACAGGCCTGCGCACACTCTAGTAACATCGTGACATTGAGTAACATTAAGTTATTCGGCGTATACCAGGCGTTTTTAACAGGTGCGAGGCAGATAGAATGATGATAAATGCGACAGGATGAGATAACATTTGAAAGAACGTTCTAAACCTACGTCAAGAAACGAGTAAGTGGAATTGACTCGAAATATACACATGATAAGGTGGTACGGTTCAGAGGTGGTACGGAACAGGAGTGGTATGGTACGGGGGTGGTATGGTAAAGGGGTGGTACGGTGCTACCTTATATAGGTGGTCCGGTGGTCCGGTACAGGGGTGGTACGATGGTACGGTGTAGGGGTGGTATGGCACAGAGGTGGTACGGTACAGGGGTGGTATGGACAGAGGTGGTACGGTGGTATGGTGCAGGGTGGTACGGTATGATAAGGTGTCGGATGCCACTGAATCCAGATGCATAGCGTAGCAGGCGATGAAGGACAATGGTACTCCGAGATTTGTTTCTATACATAAACTGTCAAAAAAATGAAGGACAAGAAACGAGGCTTTCAAACACAGTTTTTGTAGCAGTTTGGAATAAGCAGCCGTTCTTGATTAGCGGACAATTTGTGGCTATAAAGAACGGCTTCTTAACGGTCCTTTAGTTTATGTTTCTCTTAGAGTTTCATCAGACATCGATTGCAAAGTGTTGCACTCACCACACGGGAGCAGGATGAAAGTCTGGGGGCAGAGATCAGCTCCAGAATCGTAAGTCTGCAACAACCATCACAACAAAACGTCACTGTCAGTTTCACCTATGCATGCAAGGTACAATTTGCGGTTAGTAGCTATGTGGAGGCGGAATGGGTGGGCTGAAAAGACTCTTGGTCAATAGCGAAACTTAGGAACCATAGAGTGGGAGAAGAAAGGCATGAATGAAAGAACGAGTTTACAACTTTAGGAAGGAACCGACGAGGAAACGGAAGGAATGAGAAATATGTGTACAGTTAGACACTTTAGCGTGTTTGAACAGTTCAAACCAGAACGCTGAATGACAAACAGTGTGTGATAAAAGAGACATTGGACCACATGTTTTCTATGATTACTGTAGAAAACCACACTGTTTTTACTTTGCTGCAGGCCCACTGTGATTTATCACAACAGAATCTATGTCTATAAGAGATACACATGAATCGCAACGGTGTCTGAGGCTGGCAGACATAATTTAGCTCCAGACATAAGAGCTTAAAGTGTCTATGTGTGTGTGTGTGTGCGTGCGTGCGTGCGTGTATAAATATATATGCGCATATATATTGCCTGAAAGGAGATTAAGCTGAACACGTTCAGTCGCATTCTTGTCAGGCATTTATATAGCATCTTTTAAGGAAAATAAAAAAGCGCTAGATGAAACATTTCTGCGTCTCTCGATATTATAATTATAACAACGGTAGAGGCCGTAGTTAACAGTAGTCGAGGCCTTCATTTAAAACAACAGAATAACATAATAATAGGCCTACTTAACTGATATGATAGTCATTTAAAAGCCGTCAGACGATTGATTGATATACATACTTACGTCGTATACAGGTAAGTCAAATGAGTTGAATCGGTTGCAGTATACATCCCATACCTTAATAAAACTGCTTGTACAGGTGTAATAAACAGTCGCAATGACGAAGACACTTAAAGAACCGAAACCCGTTTGCAGGTTGACCATACGTGAGCTATATTCGTCTGACTTCTTTACACAAAGTGTGCGATCTGCTTCTCTGTGTCGAGTTGTCGTAATCCCTGTTACAGATCTGTGGTGCGTCACGTACTAACGGTATCTACTCCACAAGATATTATCTACCTCAGCCCTTTGCTACTGATCTTCCAAAGACACCCCTTATGTAGCCAAGACCGAGCGATCGTGGAGCCCACGTGCAAGAGGTGGGTGTGATGGACACGGAATCGAACTGCTTATATCCCCCCGGCTTCTTCTGCATGCCTGATGCCAATTTTCGTTGCGAATTGACAGTCGAAATGAGTTATCTTTCACAAAGGTTCGTGATCAGCGTGCAAGCGATGACGTTTTGTCAATACCGTTGTAATTCGGCGACAATTTCCTTCGCCCACACGCAATTAACCGACTTCAATCCGCCTACTGTCTGTGACCCCTAAACTCCCCGCCTCCCACGGGCCTCCATAGAGGTATGCCAAGCCGGCGGCGCATCTCCCACAGGTCTGTCTGTCTCCACGATGTGTGTATAACCGCCTGAATACAGCCAAAGCATATATGTTCATAGCGCGCTCTGTGTACTTTAGGGCTACGTGTTGGCGTGTCTGTGTCGAATTAGTTGCGGTATCGTTTAAGAGCACAGCGCATAGGTGGCGCTGCTCGGTGCTGTTACGTCATGCGCTCCTAATTCGCGCGTCGTCTGCTTTGAGAAATGGCGGGAAACCAACAGCGCGGGTTAATTAGGGTCGATCAATGGTACAATTAGCACCAGACATTTGTGGTTTCGCAGCAATTACTACCAGATCCTTTCAGTTGGAAGTCGACAAACGCTGGTCCCTGAGGACCAGTCGTCGACGACGAGTGTGTAATACGAGTAAAAGTCAAGTAGTTATTAACGAAACAACTTTCAGTGGGGGTGGGGAATTGGGCGTCAATGAATTTGGCGTTAAATGCAACTTCATTAATCGTCTTGAATTGTCATTAAAGCGATGACGGCACAACGGGACGGGAAGATCAAATGACAAGGGTGTTTAATTAGACGTTAAAGCAATAGGCTGAATATGGTTCGACTTAAGGAAAATATTTATCCAATTTTTAAGAGTTCACGATAACCCAATTATTAAGAGAATCGTAATCGTAAACCCCAAATTCCTAAAGCGCTACTTAAAAGCAAGGACAGGGCACCAGCTTATTCATGAGCGCTGCGTCAAGTCTGTGGGGTTGTCCAAATATACCATGTCAAGAACCAAATCCGGTTGCCTGAAGACCATAGAGAGAGAAGGGGGAAAGGAGCTGTTAGGGTGGGTTATGTTGAAGCTGAGAGAAATGGGAAGGCAGCGGATTTGATGGATCAGGGTGGGATATCTTGAACAGGTGGGAATATATATAAGAATATAGCCAAGAAGACAAACTGATTATGGACCGTTCACGGAAACTGTGCCAAGTTTCTGTTTTTCCGGATGGAGGAGAAGACGATAATTTAGGTAACTTCTATTCGACCACAAAGCGGCTCTGCCAAACTAAATCCCTGCCAAATACAGTACTTCAGCTGAAGGGTTTAAGCTGCCTTCAACTTAAACTCATCGAATTCCTTCAGTTTCATTTTTTTATTGCAACAGCAGGTTTTTTAGACATGAAGGACATCTTCATTATTCATTAATATTATTTTATTATTTCAGCATTTATTAAGCGCCGCTATCTAATGGCTAAGCGTCAATCGCTGAGCAATTGTGAGTGAAGGACTTGCTCAAGGTCCCTACACAGCATCCTCAGTGCAGGAGGTTCGAACCCGTACTCTCAGCGTTACAGGTTGAGCGCCCTGTCCAATCATGTAGACCTATAGAAGTATGCAAACTTATACATATATACATACGTGTAAATTTACGTGTGTGTATATGTAGGCCTATATATTCGTTGTGGCATAATTTAAATGTTCTCATTCATTACGTTGATGTCACGCCATTGGTTAGTATTAATTGACGGCGCGAAGTAATTGTGAGTCAAGGACTTGCTAAAGGTTCCTGCAATCCTATGCAGTATGCAACCATATCAAGGAGACTCGCTCTGATTTAAAGGTAAGTATTCAGCCAATTAGATAAGGTGTCACGAGATTTACGCCACTCTGTCATGCGCACAGAGGCCACTATGCCTATCTTTATAAGACCAAGGCCACTCTGCCATACGCACAGAGGCCACAATGACGATGTTTATAAGACCAAGGCCACTCTGTCATGCGCACAGAGGCCACTATGCTTATCTTTACAAGACCAAGGCCACTCTGCCATGGGCACAGAGGCCACGATGACGATGTTTATAAGACCAAGACGTGAAGTGCGTACTACATTCAACCATATTTAACAAGCCGTGTACCGTTTTAAAAAGAGTTTTACTTGCACCAGAGTCAAGTTTGAAAGAGTTTTATTTACACCAGAGTCAAATTAAATCTGCAGATATGTGACAATTCCTTAGGGTTGTCGCTGGCAACTATTTAGGGCCTTAGATAGATTCGCAGCCATAGCAACGGATTTTCTCGCCTCCTTTTTCACAGCCTCCAGGATGTTACTACATGTCACGTGGTACATGACCGGAAGTCGGACACCGGACGCAGCGATCGTAAAAGTGGCCACTTCTGTATAGTACTGCATTGGATTTGTAGAATTATATAGCGCTTTGTGAGTACAAACAACTCAGGGTGCTCGATATAGGTCAAAGTGACCTAAATTTAACGGATTGATACATGAACGCAGAAACAATTTTTTGGCCAAATACTGTAGCAAGAAATCAGTTTTTAATGACGCTCAAATGGAGCGAGGTAATTCGAGTTTCTAAAAACGAGTTCTAAATTAAACGATCCATACTCTGGTAATGTATACACGGCATGCACTCAGCTGTAGCTATGTGCAGCAGTCACCGTCAGTTGTATTACTAATTCGCTTTAGCAGTCCTTTGTGTTAATCACGATAGGCAGCCATGAGTAGCCGTTTTACACAGAAAGAATAGAAACCTCATTTTCTTGTCCTCGGCTTATGAAGGCGGGTAGTCAGTCCTCTCCCTCGCCACCTGATCTTCCCACTGACAGTGTACAGTCATGTACTCATTTTATAGCTGAAGGGTGCGAGTGGAGTAGAAATCTTGGAACAACTTTCTGCCCTGGTTGGGAAATGAATTCCCGACCCTCGGTTGACAGTCAGGCACGCTAACCACTAAACTATCGCGCACATCCGTAATTTAATGACAGCTACTGTCTGCTGAACATCACTCTCTGTCAGGTTATGTTAGGTAACTCAGAAATTCAGTATTCAGTTCAGACAGATACCGGAATCGTAATCGTAATCTCGAGATTTCTACAGCGGCCAACGAAAGCTAAATCGCGGGAACCTGCTTATTCACAGGCGCTCAGTCAAAGCAATATCGATAGGCAAAGTGGGTTCGGTTCCAGGTCAAGATTCAAGAGGCAGGCAGGCAGGCAGGCAGTTAGACGGCTAAGGTGGGTGGTGTTTGGAATCGGATGGCATCGGAAGACTACGCCTTTAGGCCGAAATGATTGACCACTCATTGTTTCATCTCACTGAAAGTGAATGAATTTCCGGCTGGCGAAGATGTCTTGTGAATTTCAAGATGATTCAACGCCTTCTTCTGACAGTCTATCTTTTCGACGGATCACTTCCGCTTCGGTGAGGCAGCAGATGGGCGCGCGAAGCATCGCTGTTTGTATGATCACTCGACCATGACGAGCACTGGCTATCGGCCGAGCCACTGGCAGACAATATCCGTTCCGGTTGACCGAACTGAGACTCAGTGGATTGATCGAACACCTCTTCGTCACTTCCAGTGCTGACGTCTTCAGAATGCGTTTTGTTCTCGAGTAGCAGGTATTCCTGAGTCAATAAAACATCAGACGAGTTTACTTTATGATATAAACTAGTGTGATAGGCTTTGCATTATTCAAAATTTACGTGCTTTAATGAAACTTTGATAAATGAATAGAACAAATAAGAATAAATAGATAAGTTAAAAATATGCAAATTATAGAAATATTAAATATGCTAAATGATGTTAAAACTCATCAAGATCAAAAGAAGTTCATCAGTAAGCAGTGCTCCGACGACAGAAGAGTAGTATCCAACGCTTAACGACATCTCAAGACATCAAAGGCCGTTGACGTCGATTGGAAAAAATTGTACAGTTTTCACTGCTTAGTCAATTTCAGTTGAGATGACAGGAGCAAATCGAAAGAGTAGAAGAGGCCCTGGAGGTGATAGCTTACGGCTGCAGCAGCTTGTGACAGCGATGCTTCTAGACGAGCGACGAGTTCCGCGAATGTTGGTCTGGCCTGTGGGACGTACTGCCAACAGTCGACCATAGCACGGTAACTAACAAAGACAATCAACGCAGACGACGATCGGCAACAAGGAACTTAGCTGAATTTGCATATTCATAAACAAACACTTAATTTGCATATTCATAATCAGACACCGAATTTGCATATTCGTAATTTGCATATTCATAATCAGACAGCTTATGTTCACGAAAGCAATCATGCACTGTACAAGTCCAACACAGCTACGCAATCAACATAAATGCAAGTGTACACGGTTTTCTATAGCGACCGTATTATGGCCTCGACCCTGCTCATTTTTCAATGAATTGATCGGGTGAGATACTTTACCTCTGCTGCCCGTTTGAATGGGCGCCACGCCATTTAAGATCCCTGTGCACGGAGACTTAAACCTCTGAAATAAGTCACGATCGGTATGCGAACCGGCATCCTCACCAACAGAGGCGCCTTGCCGTACGCTTTCACCGACTCGACTCGGAACCGAACCTGACCTTAAACCTGCCCCAGTTTGATTTAGATTTTGACTAAGCTCATGTTAATAAGCTGGTTCCCACGTCTAAGCTGTTTTTGGATCTGTAGAAATCTAGAGATTACCATCATAAACATGAACAACTCGTATATCATATACATTATATAATTATATTTATGCTGAAATAATAGAAAAATATATATTAAGTATATATATATGATATTATGCATATATATTATGTGCAATGTATGATATATATATATATATATATATGTATATATTCACACTGAAAAAATAGATGTCTGCTCGTAGTCCTTACATGTCCGTCGTAGCTAGGCTGGGCTTCTGAAGTCGAGATCCGTTCTTCAGAAGGGAAAGTAAGTTTTCGACTGGTACGGACTCATACGGGACATCGGCCAAACTGAAAATCTCCCAAAGCAACACCCCGAACGACCACCTGCGAGATTCAGTCAAAAATCATGCACTGAATTTGCGTATTCATAATCAGACGCTGAATTTGCATATTCATAATCAGATGCTGAATTTGCATATTCATAATCAAACGCTAAATTTGCATATTCATAACCAGACATTGAATTTGCATATTCATAATAAGACACAGAATTTGCATATTCACTATCAGATGCTGAATTTGCATATTCATAATAGCCTGGGCCTGTATGCTCTTTGCACAGCACGTGCAAGCTCTTTAAATACATCATGCGAAATGTTGGTGCATTATAGTGCGTATGAGCTTGGTGCTATTATACAAAATAACTAAAGAAAAAGTGTAGACCTTCATTCATAAGCCTACATTTATAGACCTACAGTACTTTCATAGGCCTACACGTCACTGAATACATTCACTGTACATTCATAAGCCTACATGCATAAGTCTACTTGCGCAGTCATTCTTGCATAGGAATACATTCACAGGCCTAATTTGATTAGGCCTAAACTTCGTATAGGCCTATATTCATAGACCTATATACACTCTATAGAAATAGCGTGTCAGCAAATGCGTAAAATCAGTTGGACGATTTCTCATAGAATTTTGATGAGCCCTATATAATATGAATTTGTTTAATTCATTCATTTGCAGCAACTTACATTTACATCAGGAATTTCGTGGTCTCTCTCCCCCTCTTTTCCGCAAGAGCTTGAAGACCTTCCTACCTCCCAGTGCTTCTGGGTAGTCGGGCCGGGAGCACCTCTGAGGAGTCTATCTTGAAGTGGCGCTTTATAAATTTTCGATTACATTACATTACATTGCAAAAAAGCAACCTTGTTTGTCGCCGTAATATATTTTAAGACTCACACGTCGCTCTTCGTCGAGTATTTGTTGTCGGCCAGAGACTCTGGCGACATCCAGCGAATGGGCAGCAAATTCTACGACAGAAACACAACACAGCGTAATGCAGCTGTAATTTTTGTTAGGCCTATATCTTATGCAGCTGATGAGAGCGCTATACAAATTCACGCAGGTATATGCACATACCTACGATTTATATATTATGAATGCATACATGTATGCATGTATCTATGTATGTGCGAATATATATATATATATATATATATATTCAGAAATATATGTATGCATGTATGTATGTATGTATGCATGTATATGTATGTATGTATGTATGCATGTATGTATGTATGTATGCATGTCTGTATGTATGTATGCATGTGTGTATGTATGTATGTATATGTAATCATATAAGCATGCATGCATATATATTGTGTATGTATGTATTGTGTATGTAAGCATGCATGCATGCATGCATGTATGTATGCATGTACGTATGTATGTAAGCTGATGTTAAAAGGCTCATGTATGAGTCGGCATTTATCTAGCGCCTGAAGATTCTTTCTCTTACGGCGGTGTGTCTTCTGTAGTAAGCAGATTCTGGGTCGACGATCCTCGTCAGACCAAAGTCAGCGATTTTGATGACGAGATCGTCGGCCAGGAGGACGTTTCTGCTGGCCACGTCTCGGTGGATGACCTACACCAAAAACGCACCCATGCCTCTTCAAAGTGAAGAAGATTCTTTTAAAAGAGATTGAGGGAGGGGAGGGAAGGGGAGAAGAATGGGAGGGGAGAAAAAGAGGAGGGTAGGGTTGGGGAGTCCAGAACAAATAGCAAAATGTTTTTTCTGGGGAAATATCACTTGTTGCTGCCAGTTGCGTGTAAACAAATACTTCTTACTTACTTTGCTAAACTAGCGCGCAGAAGATTTGCACAGTATAATACATATGCATAGGCCTATACATATACAGACAGAAAGAGAGTCAGACAGACAGGCAGGCAGACAGACAGACAGAGTAAACAAGAAAAGCTTCCATGTCTCTATAGTGGAATGAAGTGGAGGTGTTCCTCAGCCAGCCAATGGGCGAAATTCAAAGTCCTGCATGGATACGGGCGACTACAGACACATACCATAATTATATCAAGTAACAACTTGTATAGTGATTTTTTAAAACAGCCTGCTATCTCATCCATTGCAATTGAACCCGCATCACCTACTGAGATAATAACCATTGCGAAAGGATTCCGTCCAACCCATAGTAGTGGCTTAGACGAAATAGATCCTCAGATTGCCAGATCAGCCATTGAATCTATTTCGATCCCTCTTGCTAACATTATAAATTGCTCTATTACAACTGGTCTAGTCCCTAATAGTTTAAAGTCTGCTAAAGTAGTTCCTATCTTCAAATCAGGGGGAAAAAATAACTTTTGCAACTATAGGCCCATATCAATTTTACCCTATTTTTCTAAATTCTTTGAAAAAATAATTTATGAAAGGCTCGTATCATACTTTACATCAAAAAAGATTTTATATAAAAACCAATATGGTTTTCGTTCGGGACATTCAACATACATGGCCTTACTTAAATTGCAAGATAAGATCTCAGAGGCAATGGACAATAAGCAGTTCTCTATAGGCGTTTTTTTTGACTTGTCTAAAGCATTTGACACTGTGAATCATGATATTCTGTTAAACAAACTTGAACATTATGGCATACGAGGAATGTGTTTAAAATGGTTATCTGATTACTTACATAATAGAAGGCAATGTGTTTCATATAATGGGTACACTTCCTGTGAATCTTATCTTACCTGTGGTGTGCCTCAAGGCTCTGTCTTAGGCCCACTACTGTTTTTAATTTATGTCAATGATATATCGAACTCTTCCTCATTACTCCATTTTATTCTGTTTGCCGACGACACCAATGTATTCATGTCTGACAAATCTTTTGAATTGCTGGTTAATAAAATTAATGAAGAGCTAAAAATGGTATCAGCATGGTTCAAAGCAAATAAATTATCACTAAATATTAAGAAAACGAATTTCATATTATTTAGCTCACAGAGAAAAATTATACCTAAATGTAATCTCAGTATAAAAATAGATAATATAAATATAAATCAGGTGTCATCCACAAAATTTCTAGGAGTTCACATTGACGAACATTTGACTTGGAAAGAACACATAAATACCATATCTAAAAAAATATCAAAAAATATTGGTATTATCTCTCGTATCCGCCACAAATTACCCCAAAATATATTATTGAACCTATATTACTCCTTAATATATCCATATATCTCGTATTGCAACATTGTTTGGGCTTCCACATATCATACTCGCCTGTCTAATCTTAGAACCCTACAGAAACGCATCATCAGAATTATATTTAATCTACCCTTCAGAACCAGCACTCGATTGTCCTTTCATAGTCAAGGAATATTACCTTTTGATTGTATTAATAAATTGCAAATAGGTTTATTTATGTTTAAACTAAAAAATAATCTATTACCTGTGGACTTCTACCAATACTTTTGTATGAATTCAGATGTGCATGGTCACTATACACGATCATCTCATATGTATCATAAACATTCTGTTCACACTACTAATAGGCAGTTTAGTATTATAATATGTGGACCGTCATTCTGGAATTCTCTGCCAACTGTTATTACTAGCTTGCCAACATTATACCAGTTTAAAACAAATCTAAAATCTCATATACTCAATGCACGTAGTTAAGTATTTTTTTGGTGCTTAGTTAAGTGTTTTTTTGTTTTGTTTAGGTTTATGCAATGACATTGATTATAATAATTACTTATATTTTAGATTATTAATTGTTTTACTCAGTATTTTACTGTCACCTTTTTTGTAATCCATGATGTAAATAGGTGACCTTAGTAGCGGAACTGTTTGTTCCTTTTAGGTCAGCCCATTGGCACCACTGTATGTGACAGACTTTAATTGTGCTTGTTAATTATTTTTTGGTTGTCAATAAAAATATCTCTCTCTCTCTCTCTCTCTAATAAATCTGACCGTATGTAGCGGTGAATGATGACGTAACAGTGACGTGCTAATAACGACATAGTGACGTGTCAGTGGTACTAACGTTCTTTGAAGCCAAGTATTCGAGTCCACGCGCCGACTGAAATGCGAACGAGACGAGGGTTTCATGCGGCGGTTGACAGCGACGACTGATGACGTCATCGGCGGCAGACGATGGCTCGACGCCCGGTCGGAGAGTCGAGGGTTCGAAACCTCGCGGTTGAGAAGGCGGCAGATTGCGACGATCTCTGAGGAAATCCCTCAGGTTACCATATCTGGCAAATTCTACGACCATCTGCAGATGACCTGCGTCCAGTTCAGTAACTAACCTGGTTGCAATTACTCTTACTAGGAGATTCCTCTGAATAACATCCTTATACATTTGTTATTTGGTCAATGATCATGCGGTTGCGGGTTTTACTCCGTGTAACGACCCTGGGCAAGTTGTTTGCTCATACTGTGCCTCTGTCACCATGAAGTATAATTTGGTACCGGTGAAGTAAACGGCAAGTACAGCGATGCACTGGCCCCGTGTCCAGGACATTGGGATTCGTCCACTGCCGGCTCAAGGGCCTAAAGAAAAATGGAAATGTGCGCCTTCCCTACGTCTCACTTGTGAGCTATTGGATACTTTAGTTTTTTACATAAATTATATATATATATATATATATATCGCGATGATTTTTAGACTTGGTTATATGAAAGTGCATTAATTAAAAGGAAAAGTTTATTTATTATATAAGAATTTACTAATGGTTAGTACTACACACATCGTTCACGATTAGGGTGAGTTGAACATATTAATTTAAAACATATTGAAATGATTTGAGAGAGAGAAAGAGAGCGAGAAAGAAAGAGAGATAAAGACAGAGAGAAAGAAAAAGAGAGAGAGAGGAAGAGAGAGAAAGAAGGAGAGAGAGAGAGAAAGAGAGAGAGAGAGAGAGAGAGAGAAAGAGAGACAGAGGCAGAGAAAGAGAGAGTGAGAGATAGATAGAAAGAGAGAGAAAGAAAGAGGAGGGAGGAAGAGGAAGAACGGAAGGAAGGAAGAAAGAAAGAAAGGAACGAACGAACGAACGAAGGAAGGAGATAAATATAGAGACCGTTCTGCGCGCAGCATCCGATGAATCCAATGACGTTGATGTGACAGGCGAAGATATTCTTCATTACTTCGATCTCCTTGAGGAAGCAACGAAGATCCTCCTCTGTACTTCCATCTGCAATTAATTAATTAATTTATTAAATAAGTATTAAACCAAGTCATCACAAATCAACGAAAGACGATCGAAAACACACCAATGACATTTATTTCTCTTCATATCAGATACCGGATAAAATTTTTCAGAAAGAAACGCCACCATCCAACATCGTGGCTATTAATGGCAGCAGAACTTGTTTAATTACTGGCAACAGTTGGCGAAAGAAATTAAATTAAATATCCGAATTAATGTTTGAACTTAAATCACCGAGTAATTCGTCTTCATGATCCTCCAGTTGTCCTTGTTTTGTTCACTGACCCCCTGTGACCTAACCACGACTACGACTTCTCGCTCAGACGATGGACATATGCCGTGCTAACAAATCTGCATTACTTACTTACTTGCTTACTTACTTACTTACTTACTTCTGTAGAGCATCACTATAATATCTGCTTTGATATTACGCACTGAGAATGTTTTCCGCATGTATACTTTGGGTTTGGTCCCAGTTAGATTTTCCAACCATTCCCGCCTTTCTATAGAGGCAAATGATAATTAGATGATTACAGTATGCCCGTGAAGTAACACATTCATGCTGCTTATGGCGTTAATCTATCAATTTATTCAACCCATGTAAAAACTATATCCAAATTATCGGAAAAGCTTGAGCCTATGGAAGCCATAAGAAGCCATAGAAGTCTCTGCTTTTGTGGGCTACTTTTGGGCGTGAACGAGGAGATACGGGACGGCGCACCTCTGAGCATTTTCACGGCAACTGGAGTCGTTTGTTTCGCTGTTTGGCTGGCGGTTGGTTCTGGTTTTTCTTTCGTTCTTTGGGTCAGACGACCCACGTAGACCACTCCGAACGCACCCAGGCCGATGAGGGCATCCACACGAAGGCTACAGTCGACAATATCATCATCATCATCGTCATCGTCGTCATCATCATCATCATTGTAGTCGTCATCATCATCATCAGCAGCAGCATCATCATGACATTTTTCAGCACCACCATCATCGTCATCTTTACCGTTATCGTGACCGTTTCCTTTGTCGGCGTTGTCATTATCATCATCATCATCATCACAATCATTCTGCATCATCGTTATCTTCATCCTCATCAATATCTTGCTGCTGTTCTTGCGTTTACTTTTCCGAAGGGATCATCCATTTCTCGTCGATTGGCATCTGGAGACTTTTGCTGAGATGCGTCGACGTCGCAGGGAGATTGAGATAAATCGGATTGACCACATCCGGGTCCTTGAACATGATCTTCCGTTGGTGAGTCCTCCTGTGCAAGAAGCAGATCAAGAAGATCGATCCAGAAAGAACAAGGAAGCAGATTCCGACGACAACCGGAAGTACGGTCATCATCGGCGGACTTCCGGTCGCAGAGACTTCCGCTTTGAAGGACTTCCGCTGACCTTGAAAATACACGCACAGATGTCACTTATATTCCAGCATAAAACAAGAGTTCTATCAGCGCTACGTAAATCTATGGTTTACGTTACATTATAAACTAATGCGAAACGAAATATGAAATGTACTGTAATTGTAATCAGAACATTGTATAGCGCCTCTTCAGGTTGAACTCACCAGAGGCGCCCTTTGCGCTAAGTATGTTAAATGTCATTAAGGAGGGAACAATTACCCATTAGTAAGGATTGTTCAGATAACTAGGAGGGTCACCAGTGGCAAACTCACGCACACACGCAGAGCCCCACCAGCAGGTTCCCAACTGGAGTTGAAAGATGACAGCAATGTTCAGAATTCCCGAAGCACGCAGCATTGAGGATGAGGAACAACCATACGCAGTGTGATCAGATGGCTCACGGTTGTCTCACCTTCCTGCAGTACCTCGTACATGGAAGACGACACGGCATCTGGATGTCCCTCGAACCTATGAATATGCGCAGGACAGGTATTCTTCGTTCACCTGCCGCTACGTTGTTCAGTTATTACGTGACTGACAGTCGGTGCCTCTCCGAAGACTCTTCGTCCTTCCTCCACCGAATCCAAGATTTCTCGAGGCTCGACTGTCCAGCTGGAATCCATTCCAGTCACAGAAGATCACGATAACATGCAGCAGCAACCGTCCGTGTTAGTCTCTTAAACGACCCCTCAAAAGCCCTGCTTATCACCATCACTGACCTGGGTTGATGCGAACTGAAGCCTGACGACAACTCGTTCCGTAGACGTTAGTGGCGCAACATGAATATAGTCCCGAGTCCGTCGTTTGAGCTGATGGAATGATCCACTCCGTTTCATCCGGTCCGTTTTCAGCACCACGCTGTAGAGAGCAAACAACGACAACATAATGATTTAAACACTTAATATAGCTCCTTTTCAGTATCTCAGAAAACGAAAGTCGCCAGAATCAGCCTACTGACTGGCACTCAGTCAAATGATGAGTATTGTAAAATGTTCATATAACAAACATAACAATGCACGGTGTCTAATGCACGGTGTCTAATGCACGGTGTCTAATGCACGGTGTCTAATGCACGGTGTCTAATGCACGGTGTCTAATGCACGGTGTCTGATGCACGGTGTCTGATGCACGGTGTCTAATGCACGGTGTCTAAAGCACGGTGTCCAGAAAGCAGAAACCCTATATAAATTATAACTTTGGTATATTTTTAAAAATTTAATGCAGTTGAATACCCGGCTGTGTCAGTTATTTGCAGGATTTGTTAATTCCGCCTAGGGCCTTCCTTTAACAGGAAATTATTTAAACAAATTTAAACAAAACTTCTGCACCATTCTTACTTTGGTGTAAACTTCTGTGCTTTTCACTTTGATTGGGGGAGCAAAATTAACTACGCGATAACATGTAGTCATTTAAGGGAACCGTATTAAAATTAGGCCTATAAAAATTATTAGCAGCAAACAAGAAATGGAGTATTTTTAGTTCGATCTAAATTTCAAAACGTTTGCTCGAGTCGATTGAGTTTGCCTGTGTGATTCAGTTTTCTGAACTCATTGTAAGAATTGCGACTTGAGCTCCTTTCTCTCCCCCTCTCAGTGTTCCGCAGGCGCCTGAAGACTGTACTGTTCAACAGTGATTTTACTTTTTCGGGTCGGAAGCACCTCTGTTGAGTTTATCCCCTAAGAGGCGCTTTATAAATCTCAAATTACAAATTACAGTTACAAGATACGATTAGGGTGGATTTGCCTGAAGTACGGTGGCGGGTGCTAGGTCCGTTGCGTTGGCTTCCAGGTGGAAGAGAGGGAGCGGTTGTTTCTTCCAGTAGACGAAGGCTTCCATATCGCTGTAGTAGCTGCAGCTCAGCTGAATCGTTTCTCCCTCGAAGGCCGTGTGATTCGTCGGCCCTCGGGTTAACTGTGGCGCCCCCACGAACCGAACTTGTAAACGCACAAGCACACAACTTCAAGTCAATAATGCCTCTGAGGTTTCTAAAAGACGCCTCATAAATGGCTTGATAGACAGAATGGTTGAGTCAGTTTTACACGCGTCGGCTCTCGCTGTTTAGTATTTGCTGAGAGAAAAAAACAGGTACACAACCGCATCTTCTCAAAAAATACTGAATGCATGTGTCTAAGATTAAGAGAAAATTAAGGTTGTACTATGATAGGCTTTATGTATCTTCTTCTGGGTGAGTGGATGGATGGATGGATATAAGTGGATGAATTTATGGATGGGAGTGTGTGTGGGTGGTGGATGGGCGTGCGGGCGGGCGGGCGGATGGATGGATGATTGGATGGATTGGTGGATGGATGACTGGATGAATTGGTGGATGGATGATTGGATGGATTGATGGATGGATGATTGGATGGATTGATGGATGGATGATTGGATGGATTGATGGACGGATGATTGGATGGATGGGCGGATGGATGGCGGGATGGGCGGATGGACGGTGGAATCAATTGTTTGATGACTCGATGAATCGAGCGATGTGTGGGTGCATTAAGATTTGCTGCAGACAGACAGACAGACGGACGGACGGACGAACGGAAAGACAAGACGAGACGGCCTTATACACAGACAGACAGACAGCTGTGACGTCTTAATTATGCATGACTTCAGATCGTCTTCCTTTGAGAGTAGGCGACCGTTACGGCGGCCGGATCAGACCGGCTTTGATCTTCAGCCGCCGAGGCCGCTATTTAATCCCCGCTGAGTCAGAGTCTGATTGGACGGTGGGAGGGGTTGGAGGAAGACGACGAGGGAGGCGGTGGGGAGGTGTATCATTCCATCTGCAGCCATAAGTTGCATATATATACATGCATACATATATATAAATACTGTACACACACATATATATAAATGTATATATAAACACATGTATCTATAAAGACACACACCACATACACACACATATATGTATATATATATATGTATATATATATATATACAGTAGCTCGTCATGGCAAATACGTGTCGCGGGTAAAAACATACATACCCATTATGTGTATATATATGCACGTATAAATGTATGTATGTGTGTATATTTTGTTTATTTATATGTTTATATATATGCATATTCATAGATGTGTATATACAAAAATTAACCTATTTTAAAGGTGTGCCAGGTGCGTAAGGCTCGCGAGTATAACAGGCTTTGATGAAAAAGGTACAGGTAAAAAAGGTATCTGGTAACAGCCAGTGCTCTGGCGCGGACTCGCTCATTCCCTCCGTCTGTCAATCAATCAATCAACCAATCAGTTTCATTTATTCATTCAGTCACAAGTGCACGGCAGCCAAGCGGCCTATTAACTTCGGAGATAAACGACGACGTCTTTGAATGACGTGGACGATGACGTGACGATGACGTGACGATGACGTCATGTATAACGACGGTTATGAAATAGACTTCTTTCGTTCAGAACATTTTTATAGCGCCCATTCAACAGCCAGCTCCGGCGAAAGTGAAAAGTATATCTAGCATCCCTCGTTAGAAGGACACGCAGATAAAGAGGGATGGCCATTGCATTCTTACTAGTACATGTAAGTGCATTCTTAAAACACATTAATACTACTACTACTACTACTACTACTACCACTACCACTACTACTACTACTACCATACTACTACTGCTACCACTACTATTACTACTACCACTGCTGCTGCTGCTGCTACTACTATTACTACTTCTACTGCTACTATATGCGCTATATATTTCATTTTTACTGAGGTAGAACCTGCTCCATCGACTTGTATATAGACGTCTGTTGTGCATGTAAACATTTTTTCGTGTAATACATCGGATCCTCGTTACAACTTAATACACGATTTCTGTTACGACGCGGTCGGTTATATGGAATCAGATCATCGCAGATCAACGAGAATTCGATTGGGAAAATAATTAATTTATGCATCGATACGTTCGTTCTCACAGTCTACAGTTACTGTTTATCACATTTAAATATAGTTTGCATATATATATATATGCAGGATATATATATATATTATATATAATTCTCTATGTATGTGTAATATATCAAATGTTATAGGGACATAAAATTATATATAATCCAGGTGTTTTAAATGCTTAACTTCAAGTCGGTTACGGCCTGGGTTGTCACGTATTGTGTGTATGTAACTGTCTCCGTTACTTGTTTACAATTTAATATCTTGTGCCTAGATATAAATACTGTCCTCTATTCTACGTAGTACATCAATAATATGCATCATATACACTATATATATATATATATATATATATATATATATATATATATATATATATATATATATATATATATATATATATATATATATATGTATGTATCACATATATTTGCATCAGATGTTTATAGTTAAGTGTATTATATGTATGTATGTATGTATGAAATGGATCGTATGTATAATCCAGGTGTAATGTTATGTGCATTGGCGTTTCATGTTGCGTGTTAAATTAGTCACAACTGATGCTTGATTTAAACTTTCAGAAAAATCGCCACCCATTCATCAACGCTATTTTTCAGACGATTTTTACGCCTGGTCAGATGACGGGATGATGAGGAATAATGGCTTGTCCTGCCAGCAGGAGGAGAAGAATGAGGAGCAGGAGGAGGATCAAGGACAGGATGGATTGGAGCTGTGGGAGGGTTGTCGGGCGATGAATGAAGGAAGACAATGAAGAGAAGGACAAAGAGTGAGACAACAATGAAGTGATGGATGAAGAGCAGAAAAATATCAAAAGAGGAATAAAAAGATGTTAACGACAATGATGATGAGTGGTGATGACGATGATGATGGTAATTGATGTCGTTGATGCTGTCGATGATGATGATGATAATGATGATGACGATAACGATAAGGATGACGATGGCGATAAAAATTGATATTGTTTTTGCTGCTACTGATGATGAAAACTGATGTTGTTGTTGCTGTTGCTAATGATGATGATAATTGGCGTTGATGATGATGACGACTACGACAACGATGATGATGACTGATGTTGTTGTTAGCGATGATGATGATGATTGCTATTGCTGATGTTGATGACGGCGATGATGATGATCATAGTGAGTATGAGTAGAAGAAAGAGGAAGAAAAGAAGAAGAGGATGAGGAAAACAGAGAATATTTTGGAAAGAAAACGAAGAAACTCAGGCTCTGCAGGAAAACAAGAACGCAAAAGAGATGGAAGAGAAATTGTATAATTTATTACAACAAGA